>CAHIKZ030000133.1:240000-302500 GCA_903632075.3 Acanthosepion pharaonis
GCACAAATATTTGGTATTTGTTGCATAAATTTGTCAAATTATAAGTTTAGTAATTGATTCCATTCTTTTTTCAAAGACTCAAAGAGATTTTTTCATTTCTAACTCTTCTCTCAAGTTCATCCTATTTTATGTCTGGGGCTGTCTTCAAACTTTTGAACTGAAGTGTACATAAGTATATGATTGGTTTTATAGATCTAATGATTTCATTTTTTTTTATTAGAATACATTCAATTTGTAGGAATATTTAGTCACGAGGAAATATATTCCATTAAAAAGATTAAATTATCTTGATCGTTTAATCAATTGAAATTGCTTTGGACGTCTACTGGGACTCAAGTGCAGCTCGGATCTCAAGGGAAACTCATATTTACGATCCGTCACTAAAGATTCTGGAAAAATGGTCGGAAAGAACTCCAGAAAGTACCTCACTTCTTCTACCATGCTTAATTTTGACAAGATCGACTTTAAACTCAAAACGGAATATTGATGTCACATCTAGGCTGTAACTGGTAAATTCTCACTTCCCAGCCTTATCAGAGTGCAAAAGTTTACGAGTCCTTGCGAAGGATGGTATTTTACACCCTGCAACTTTATTTGTATTTTGATAGAAATAATTGTAAAAATGTTATAAAGTTTTTACCCCCACAGACACAACGTGGCAAGTCTATAGCTATAACAATGGCAAATGCTCAGACCAATTCTATTCTATAGTGTCACCAGCACACAATTTCCAGCTAATAGCCAATTTTCTAGGTCCACATGATTGAATCATAATCATTACCTATGTATTCCTGTGGCAAGAGAGGCGTTTCACTTCGGCAGCTTCTCCCCAAGGGCAGTTTCTTTATGAAATAAACATCCGCCTGGATACTTTATTAGAATTGTAATAATGACTAAACATATAAAAGTGAACATCTATACAACAAAAATAAACCTATTTATTTATTTATTTATCCTTATATTTATTTACATATCTTATTCCTTAATTTCTTCTTACCTTCATATTACAAACCCCAGTCATAAACATTTATAAAGTGTCAAGGGAAAAACCGTTCCTTTGAAACTTTTTTGAACGGCTCTTAGGACTTTATGATTCTATTAATAATTTTATTATATTGAAGCCCTGCTTTCTTTGGCATTGATCCATCGCTTTATTTTCTATATTAATCTTTTAGATTAAGTTTCAGCCTATATGTTACTATTTGCGTAGATAGATAGATAGATAGATAGATAGATAGATAGATAGATAGATGTGTGTGTGTGTATCTGTCAGTCTATGTAAAACAACAATACGTATATATATATATATATATAATATCAATTGAGCTCAATGTAAGTAACAGAGTGTTGTAGAGTAGTTTTCACAGTGGAGGCTTGTATTTCGCTAAGTCGGTCCTAAATTAGGTTCGACGTACAAAACGTTAGGAACTTGAAATAATAGTTAAGCACGCAGCAATCTAGTTGTGGTGGTTGATACGTCAATGTTCGACATCGACTGACTCACTCAACTCCACTGAGCTCAACTGGCGACTGCTACAACTACTACTACTTATTATATGTGGGAGAGTCTATTACAATAGAATAGGTAATGTTCTGGTATAGCACAGAGCAATTTTAATAATAAAAAGCAAAAACTATCCTTAAAAATCCATTTTGGATTTTTATTTTTTCTTTCTTTCACTTTTAATATCAAATCTTTTTTCCTCTCCCTTTTCCTTTTGTCTTGTCACTTCGGTCTGGTGAGATGAATATTTGAATATATTCATGAAATAAATTATAACCAAAATGAATTTTTAAGGAGTGTCGTTACTTTTTTTCCTATTCAAACAAGAGAGTATCTTTTTTTAGATATAGTGTATGTAGGGATTCCCCAAATGATTGTTCTTTTCGACAGCTTTTGGTTAATCTACGAGCTATTTCCAAGGATTTTGATTGATCTACTGTATACAGTGAGTTGATTGCTGATACAAAGACATGTTTTAAGTTCCATGCACATGGCCAGTATACTATGGCCGTGTTTGTATTCAATGTTGTTAAGGGTTGTTTTTTTTTTTATAAGAGATGCTTTTATTTTTAGTCTTTTCTTTATTTCAGATGCGTATCTAATATTTACATATGTGTACATACGTATGTAGGTAAACCCACCACAATATAAATATATAACAATATACGTATGATATAAACATAATAAATAGATATAAATAAAGAGAGAGCGACAGAGAGAGTGTGTATGTGCCTATATGCGTGTGTATGTCTGTGTAGGTATGTGAGTGAGATAAAGAGTGTGTGCACGAGTGTAAGCGAGAAAGAGAGTCTGTTCCTGTGTGTTTGTATGTATGAGAGATGAGAGTGTGTATGTATGTTGGTATGTTTGTGTGAAAGAGGGATAGAGACTGTGTGTTTGTGTGTGAGTTTGAGTGACAGAGTTAGAGAAGGAGTGCGTGTTTTTGTGTGTGAGAGAGAGAGAGAGCACATGGATTCGATATCAATATAAACCGAAGCTCAATGCAGAAAAATAACGTTAATCCTTTTAATCCTCTTTAATCCCGACGCCTGAGCGAAGTAATTCCAAAATAAGATTAAACTGTATTAAATGTTTCAGAATCCAGATTGGCTGATATTGGTCCGGCACTTCGCCAATCTATTTCCGTCTTGTTTCAGAATCGCACATGTACAGTATCGACCTTTCGCAAGGTCAGAGCGAATGCATTCTTGTAAAAGAAAGAATGCATTTCAGAAACAGGAAATGTGGCTTCTCCTTTTTCGATTGGAATATTTTCGTTTCTGAAAACTGGAATTCATCTTATGTTTACTATTGATGAAGTGATCCGTTTGTTGTCATCAACAGAATCCACCGGGGATTTTGCAGTAACTATTACCCTCCTCTCTCTCTCTCCCTCTCTCTCTCTCTCTCTGTTAATCTGTCTCTGTTAATCTATCTATCTATCTATCTATCTATCTATATATATATATATATATATATATATATATATATATGCCCCTGAAAAATTTCTTTCGGTTGAGCTCTTTGGGGAGGAAGTGTGAGTTTGTTATTACTGCTAATAATGCAAGACTCTTCGGTAAAGCGAATCGAGTTTTCTCAGTCACTGTGTGGTTATTCTAAAATAAATACGCTTAAATTCACCTTCATTCATGCCGTACCCCAACAGCTTAGGATTAGAATCTCCAACTGACGCCAATTCAGCCGGGTTTCGATCCTAGCTAGAGGCAATCGGATGTCTAGCCGCACTTATAGGCTGTGATACAGCGAAACAGTCGTCTTCGGATGACAATATATATATATATATATATATATGTGTGTGTGTCTTGGTTTATTCATCATACCCTATTCCTATCTAAGTTCTTCCCTATCCCAGTCTATTTTTTTGAAAAATTTAAATTTAGTAAAAATTTTATTGCTAAGAAAAAATAATTCAACATACAGAATATTTTTGAAAGCCCAAATATTTTAAGAAAATTAAATTAAATAGTTTAGTAAAAAATTTTATGTTACCCACCCCAGCATGTTTAAAATGATTGTGTATATTTAGAATAATTTGTTTGTTTTTGGATTCATTTTTTAACTTTAATACCTATTTTTTTTATTTTTAATTTCAATAAAATGGTAAGAGTGTTAACATTTTCCCCATTAAATATATCGAAAATGATGACTATGTTTGAGGAATATCTGATTGGGTTAAAGCGACAGAAAATTCTCCCCCACGCAAATATCTACGGGAATTTATTCTCTCGTGTTCTTACAGTTTTTGCTTTGAATATTTGAATAAATAAATATTAAGCATTTTCAAATAATTGTATTTAATATTCTTCTTCTTTTAAATTACCATTATTGTTTTAATATTCATTTTTTAAACTTACGCTTTTATTTGCTATCCATATAGTTTTTCGAATTTATCAGCAAAATAAAAAAGTAAAAACCAACGGGAATAACTATTCCCACTCGTTTTCATTTTTTCATTCTGAGAGTTTGAAAACGCTTACATGGCTAAAATGAATTACGTATAAGTATTTTTAATTTCAAAATATCTTCGAAAATACAGATCATACAATGGTACTTTTTTACAAAAAGATTGGCTTAGGTGACACTGAGTATGTATATATATATATATTTATGTCGTCCTTAATTATTGTAGTTTTTAGTTTTAGCAGAACACACACACAAGCAGACAGACAACCTAATATTGTATCACGACCACGTTTCTCTCGCACAGTTTGAATGCCTACTACTTCCGCACAATACAACTTATATATATATAAGTTTGAATGCCTACAATACAACTTCCGCACAATACATTAACAATTTGGAGACTTCAGAAAGGCATGGTAATATTTTATTAATCGATAATTCGATTTCGCTTCTTCAGACCAGGCGGTTTCAAAACAATCAATTCAAAAATTCTTCGAGGAATCAAACCCCCATCTGGAAGGCGTGTTTGAAGTCAATGACGATATTATTAAATAAATTGAATCTTTAGCATTTCAAGACATTTTTTTTTTTTTGCAATTTTGTTTGTTTTGTACCTATAAGTTTTCTTTTTCTTTTTGCGTTATTTTGACAACAGTTTATCAATCTATATATGAATATATATATATATATATATATATATATATATATATATATATATATATAGAGAGAGAGAGAGAGAGACAGAGAGAGAGAGAGAGAGTTATATTTGATAACAATTTATCAACCTGTATATTTTTGTCAACAATATATATATATATATATATATATATATATATAGATAGATAGATAGATAGATAGCTATTGTCATCCACAGGTAGACTGCTTTGCTATATCAGAGTTCATCAGTTTGTTTAGACATCCGATTGCCTCAGGCCGAAATCGAAACCCGACTGATTTAGCATCAGTCGAAGAATTTACCCATGCGCTATCAGTTCCCGGAAGAGAGGAAGGCGAATTTTTTCATTCTTTTTGTTCGAATAAACATACCAATGATCGAGATGGCTCAATTCATAGAAAAGTTTTGCAGTATTAACAGCAGTAATTTACAAATCTGCGATATCTCTCAAAAGTGCTCGACCGAATTTCGCATCAGTTTCATGATTTTAGACATCCCCTGAGCAGGATATATATATATATATATATATATATATATATATATATATATATATATATATATATATATATATGGGGAGAGAGAGAGAGAGTATGTGTGTGACTCACAAATAAAGAAATAATCTTTTACAACTTTTTAAAACTGAATCTAATTAATCTACATAATTAGACTTTTGATTCTTCATAATGTTTTAACTCTCAATGCAAAATTAATATGCTTTAAGAAATAGCTAGTGTCTTACACATTAATAAACGGAAAATAAGAATTTTAAATTAGAAAGATAGAAATTATATTTGTTTTTGATAACGACTCTAATTCATCATCGTTTTCTAAAATGAATATTATTTCAATCGTACCCAACTCTTCTTTTCTGGAAGATGAATGCATTGAAAACTTAGCGGTTGCTTTTTAAATTCTTAAACAAAAATAAGCAAAAAGTAAACAGTAAAAAATCCGCTTTGAAAAAGATCGAAGTATGTGCACCAACTTCGAAAATTTAATGGGGAAATTGAAGTGATTTTGTTGTCGAGTAAATAAAGAGAAACTCGTAACTATCCTTCTAATGGGTGACATCAGTAAATAAGAAGTCATAGAGAAAAATTGAAATAGGGAGAGAAATGAAAGAGACAAAATATTTGTTAACTTCTCAGAGAAATGATAAAAGATAATTATGAAAGAGAATTTGTTTCTAAAGCGAAGAAACTGAAAAGAGAGCCTCAAAATCTCAAAGATAATAAAACTCATATCAAAAACTCCGACGACGCCATTACTGCTGAAGATATCAATACTAAAGGAGGAAATGGCCATAAAATGGTGACTTTCCAACTGAAAGATAAATGAGAGAAACAAAATGATTGTCACCAGAAAAATGTCTCTTACGCTTGCAGAGAGAATATCCCCGAATTAAAGAGTTGCTACTGAGTTTTGTGAAACAGCAATATAAGAACAAGAAAACTATTACACATTTTTTGGTTGCTTGTTGAACCTGTTGTCTAGTGAAGTAACCTCCTTAATATATAAAAACCTTGACTTTTTCCTGACTCTTTTTTCCAGATAAGTTTTCTTTCAATAAAATCCTAAGTAGAATGTAAATTATTACAATGAAACAATGTCGTGTAGGCTTACCGTATCAGTGTAATTTGGGAAAAACAACTTCTTTTGCATAGAATCATTACATGCGATGATAAATGGATACTCTTTGACAACAGTAAGTGGTTGAATGCAAGTGAATCACCAAAACAATACCCAAAACCTCCACTGCACCTTAAAAGTTAAAGGTGGTCTTTAAAAGGGGTTATTCATTATTCATTCTTGCCTCAAGCGAAAACAATAACAACATCCTCGTACTGTAGAGAAATTGAGTGTATGTACGAAAAATCGAAAAAGAAACATCCTAGACATTTGAATAGGGATGGTCCAATTTTGCTGCACGACAAAGAACGGCCACACGCTTCTCAATCAGCTGTCCAGAAGCTACATAACCTGAATTATGAAATTTTGCCTCATCCTTCATATTCACCTGATATCTCTCCTACTGATTATCACTTATTTAAGCATTTTGAGCTTTTCAGACACAATAAAACTTTCTCCAATAAGGAAAAGGTAATCGAAGCATTTGGATTGTTTATCACATCAAAGGATGAAAATTTTTTTAAAGATGGGATGAAGAATTTAGAAGTACGTTGAAGAACAGTTATTCATCAATATGGTGCCTAATTCAACTAAATAAACTAGTCATTTAACATTTCAGAAGTGTTTTATTCAATTCCAATAAAGTGCGTCATTTCATTTGTGACAACCTAATACAATTAGACAGCAAAAATAACTTCAAGTTTAGGGACAAATTATCAGAGACAACGAAGAAGTGGTAGACAAAATTGTGTACTTTGAAAATAATAATACCATTAACAGCCACTTCAAAAGATATTAGTAATAAAATATGCACTTAAATATGTAGAGCCTGGAAAGGCAATATGCCAAGGTGGCATCTTCTGGAGACACAATAGAGTAATGAATAGCGGCACCATTTGAGGAATCGGAGAGCAGGGTGAATTCCAGTCGATTTCATTATATTCACTTATTTGGGGAAGAAGAGATCATCCATCTTTTCCTAAATAGCAGGAAATATTGTGCCTTATAGCCTTAGTTGTCAAATAAATAGTGTACATAATACCACATCTCATAATATAGACAGATACTGAAAGGCCGAAACGTAATAGATATGGCAGCAAAGATGAGGACAATAGTCCGAATAATGTAAATAGTGTACATAATACCTCATCTCAGAAATAGACAGATACTGAAAGGCCGAAACGTTGTAATAAATATGGCAACAAAGATGCGGACAATAGTCCAAATAATGTAAATAGTGTACATAATACCACATCTCATAATATAGACAGATACTGAAAGGCCGAAACGTAATAGATATGGCAGCAAAGATGAGGACAATAGTCCGAATAATGGAAATAGTGTACATAATACCACATCTCAGAAATATAGACAGATACTGAAAGGCCGAAACGTTGTAATAAATATGGCGACAAAGATGAGGACAATAGTCCGAATAATGTAAACAGTGTATATAATACCTCATCTCAGAAAAATAGACAGTTACTGAAAGGCCAAAACCTGGTAATAAATATGGCGACAAAGATGAGGACAATAGTCCGAATAATGTAAATAGTGTACATAATACCTCATCTCAGAAATATAGACAGTTACGATTGTTGTGATCGAGGAATAATTATAATAATTCGTTGGAGGACGAATATTTTCTGTGAAAATTTCTCGGACATTCAGGCCGGTAAATGTTGTTTAATACTGTATATTATAAAACAGAGCATTTACTTAAATATTTGTAGTTATAAAAAAGAATGTATAAACATAAAAATGTCTTAAAATAATTGTCGGCCTTTTTTCCATTTTATAATGTGACGTCATTTGTTTACAATTGATACACCATGAGCAGATATGAATGTACGTGAGAGATTTATGGAAGATTGAAGTTTAAATACAGTACATTCGACCTTGCTAACCGAACTCTCCTCTGTGGCCAAATCGGTGAAAGGCACGTGAGGCTATATGACGGTTCTGTATAGGGCACAGTTTCGATTCCTGTCGGAGGACGAATAAGTTCTATGAAAATTTCTCGAACATTCAGGCCGGTAAATGTTGTTTAATACTGTTTATTATAAAACAGAACATTTACTTAAATATTTGTATCTCTAAAAATAATGTATAAACATAAAAATGTCTTAAAATATATAATAAAACTATTTTTGGGTAAAAGTGCTCAATTTCAATGATAAAACCTATGTAAATGTAAAAGTTGTACAATGTGGACAACATCGAATAACGACAGAATGCTTCAGGCTTTTTACATATATATATATATATATATTCACGAATGTTTGGTTAAATATTTTAGATATCTATTTTTATTTTAATCCTTTCAAGTCCACAGACTGATTTCTTGGCAGCTACAGAAAATGGATAAAAAAAAAATAATTCCTAAATATTCTTTCAAATAATATTTATTTTCAAAATTAATTTTATTTTTTTACTGGGATCAAATTAATTTTATTTTTTTACTGGCAATATATTAGTGTTAATGAGATTTTTTAGGAATGTTTTCATTCTGTTTATAGTTAGATTTAATTTGATTAAGTTATTGTGGTTTGATATGTTTAAAGTTATTTGAGGATGTATTGTGCCCTTTTTTATTCTTGGTAATATGAATATCAACATGATCCCAGTAAAAAAAAATAAAATAATTATATACCATAGTAAATTTAATTTCTGACAAAACTGTTAATAATATGTATGTAGGTTTTACGAGAAGTCTTACGTTTCACTTAAACGATCATAGTTCAATCTCAGATAATTTAGAGGGATATTCATACCCATATTCACAGTTTAGACATGTTAGTCGAAAATACAATAGTACTCCAGCAAGAAAATAAGTAAAAACTTAAAATTCTAGATGTTTATATCAGAGAATTGCGGCCCAAAATAAAGTCAACTACTATTATAGCAACAAACACAAAAATATACTCAAAAAATTATGTAAGTTACCTCCCTTAGACAACGGGTAAATATTTTGAATCTTACAGTAATCATGCACAAAAATATGCTAAAATAATCACATAAGTTACCTCCCTTGCATAACTGGTAAATATTGCTGCTCAGTTTGTTATCCGACGGTTTCACAACCTTCCAGCTGTTCAAATGCCTATACATATATATATATATATATATATATATATATATATATATATATATAAATATATATATATATATATATATATATATATATATATATATATATATATATTTATATGTGTGTGTGTGTGTGTGCGTGGTTAATAGAATTTATAACATAATTCGACATTATTTCTTATTGATATGAACATTACATTTAGTGACACTTTACCATCGCCGTTGCGAATTGCAGCTCATGAACGAGATTAAAGAGAACGTGACAAAGCAGCTGATGGCGATCCTGAAAATCCTATTTTGAAAAAGTGGGAGAGGCTTCGAAGGTAATAACGATGGCGATTTCTGAGGTTGTCTATTTTATACTTAATATTAGATACGTGCCTACTTTTCACACAGACTTCCTATCATTTTTATTCATATTATTATCCGTTTTCCCTTCCTTTCTCATCCTAACGCTTTTGGCTTCTTTCGCTACCCGTAGTTATCTTTGTTTGTTGTCCTGATGTGAAAAATTCAATGTATGTAATAATGAAAAATATATCTGAATCCTTTCCAAGGCATTTAAAGTTGTATATCGATTTTCTTTGCAACGGTCAATGAATATATGTTTCCTGTTCAGTCTTCTCAAACAAGTAAATTTTGGACTTTTATATTGTGCGGTGGGAAGCAAAAATGTTATTTGCTATAAAATTTATATGAAACCAAAAAAACTTAGCACTAGAAGTTTACCTTAAGGTCATAAAAGCACGAGGAGAATATGTTAAAATAGGAAGGAAAATAGTTATTTTCTTTTCGAAGCGAAATAAGTTCGTTTTATTTTACCTATCAAATCATGCATTAAAACCTCTTTACGCTGGTAGCGAGAAAAAGGATGAAGCTCGGTTCGTTTATTTCCCTCTCGTGGTCGTTGTGAAGGAAACAAAACATATATTTTGATGAATGCAAGGCGTCATTTTCAACAAAGATGGACGACAAACAAAGAGAAGGAACAAAGTGAAATTGAGGCAGGACAACTTATCAACGAACAACATATCGGGAAAAATATTTTGCCAGAATCTATTTTCGTGTTTATTTTATCGTATATTCTTTGTTTTTAATTTAGTGTGGATTCTTATTTAAACAAGAATAACAAAAGCAATCGCTAAGTTTTGAGTGGTTTCGTATTACAATAAATTAGAGATAATAGCAAAGAGAGTTGAGTATGATTGAAATTATATATAATTTATTTTTGTAAAAGCTGGTAGACTGGAGTCGACGTCAGAAACAAATGTAATTTCTCTCTTTCGAATTTAAAATTCACATTTTTCCATATCCACTTATTGTTATGGCCGACAATCAATATTTCATGACTGTAGCCAGTTGTTAAGAAAGCGTGCATGTTCTGGGTTGATAGTGAAAATAGTATAGTGTATTAAAAATAATTTGTTAGTTTACTTTTTTTCTTTGTTTTCTGGAGATGCGGAGAAAGCAACCGTAGTTGTCTCCCCTTCGAAATTGTCGACTATAAAAGAACTTCTAGTGTTATGAACAGTAGTCAAATTTTATTGGATAAAATTTTGCTACAAGCTTCGTCTGTTTTTCTTTATAGTTTTTTTTTAAACCTTTGTAACATCTAATGACTACACATGATTGTATTTATAACAGTTGCAATAGAGTCCGGTACATGCGTTACCAGGCCTAGAGACCTTGTTTCTTATTAGTATTATAGTAGCAAAAAAGTGTTAAAATTATGAGAATATTTTTTAATCTATAAAATTAAAATTGATATTTAACTCTCATATATATATATATATATATCAACTGAATCTTAAAGAGGAAACCCTTCACAAACTTGTGGAAAGTGTCAAGCGTATGCCATTTTCAAAAACAAGGGCGTGTTGATCTTCTCCGCTCCTAGTACATACACATCAGTCCCCTGGAAGCTCTTTGAGGACATAATCAATAAGAAGGTAGTCGAGCCCCTACAAAAGAACTCTACGAGTCGTATGAGTTTCGATCGGTTCGATCCACTGCTGATGTCCTACCATCGCTCACAAAATCTGTGAGGCACTTGTCGACAAACACATAGCACTAGATAATTGAAAAGCCTTCAGGCAAGGTGTGATACAAAGGCTTACTTCACAAGCTCTCTAGTTATGTAATAAATGGAAGGGACTTCTCGATCATAAAATCTTTCCTAACAGGTACGTCCCTGAATGTAGTTATCAATGGACAGTCCTCCGGTCAACGCATGGGGTCACTATTAGGACCAACTTAGATTTTTTTGATCTACATAAATGATCTGCCTCAGAATATATTCAGATCATTTATAAACAACTATGCCGGTGATATACGGGTGCGCCTCTAAATCTCTCGATGGTCAGAGATTAGCGACTTAACTCTCTTCCGATATTACACAAACTACCCAATGGGGTAAAAACTGGCCTCGAAGATCAAGCTAGTTGCATTCCATCATCACCAATCTAATCCCGACCTAACACCAATCTTGAACGGAGGTCCTCTCGGTGAAGCATCGGGTCTTAAAAGACAGTTGAGCCTCAAACTCATACACTATGTTATAAATTATCCATACACAGAAGTATTTTAATTCATTTGAATTTACTAATTCGACATTCTGATTTTTTTTTCATCCCAATTCCAAACCATTGTATCATTTTAGGAAAGGTTTATTTGTTGGGGGGGAGAATTTTCTTAGAGTATGTTGATTTTTTTTTGTTTTTTTTTTGAGGATCTTTCTTATCCCAACTAAGATTACTTCTGTGATAAGCATTGCTCTTTTCATTGGCCTCGGGACCAAAGCTAGAACGCTGTTTTCTATTGGGAGATTAGTTTGGGATGTGGTACGAATGCTTCAATGATAAGTGCCCGTCTCTTAACATCTATACATGTAACTGCCCCCCTTGGGAAATGATTAAATAGACTGGGGCTCTCATTTCTTCTTTTTTCGTAATCCTGATGACGTTTAAAATGCTTCCGTATTGGGTTCCTCGCCACTATAAGTTATTATCGGCGTCTAATTTGAAATCGACAAGCCAAGTTGCGTTCATTTCATATACATCCCCTTCAGAAAAGCAAATGCATAAATACATTTCTATCCCTGTCCCAACAGCTATGGGTTAAATAGAATAGCATGTTGCGATCTTAAGCCTTAGGTAGCACCCATTCTAGGACAATGATTTTAAAACCGTGACTTTTGTCGTTTGTTTAAGTGCATATCAACTCCTTATGAGTTATTTATTGCTGAAATTGAAATTTAATGGGGGCATTAGTACTTTACTTTCATAATGTTTTGACCCCAATTTGGGGGTTCACTATTTTCCCATAGCTGGGACCCTATCAGGTGCTACCACACCGGATCAGAGTAGACCTGGGAACAAAATCGATTAAGAGGGGGTTCCACGCTCCTCAAATCAGAAGTCTTTCTGCCGGATATATTTTATCGTCATACCCAGGATTATTAAAACTGTGTAGATATCAACGGAAAACCAATCCAATATCTCTATCAAGAAGCCATAGCAATTCTTAAATACAACTTGAAGAAAGCTGTGGAGAATTATTTTGCTATCTCTTAGTAGGAACGCCGTACAAATTGTGGTCACTACAGATCAAATCTTTTTAGGTCAAAAGTTAATGATGGACATTGAATTCGATTCAGGCGTCTTTTATTTCCTGAGATAAATACCATGCTATACTTGTTTAGTGTCTATTCTATTGGGTTTTGCCTCTTATGCTATTGATTCTCACACTGATGTTGACTGAAAACAGGGGTTTTAATAAGTGCCATACTCATGCATGAACTTTAAAATGCAGCCGCGCAGCTCAAATAATCAAGAATTGTTTGTATCATATATCGAAATGTAATAACGGTACGGAAACTTTCAAACAGCTAATTTTTCAGATAAGCCTCGTTTTGAAAGAAAAACAAATTGAGGTAATTATCGTTTGAAAATATCTGTTTAACTGAACACAAGCATCTCATCCAACTACGTACTTAAGGCATATGACATCTTTTTAAAAGGCAACAATATCTTTTTGAGTTCCTGCAATAGAAGCGGACTATTTTTAACTGACGATTTCCTATCGCTGATAAGAAGAGATTGTTCATTGGTTATTTCATGTCGTGTTGGTTTAACTATCCAATCGGATTAAAGATTACAATCCGAATCGCAGATTTTTTTTTTCTTGGTGTTGTCCGCTCAGTACAACCTTACATCTCCCCTTGCCCCTGTGAATATCGGTTCTTACAAATGTATATATATTTTTAAGCAGGGGGTAGTTTTAAAAAGACAAGTTTATTTAACATTAACATCTGAATATTTACCACTAATGTGTGCCTATTTTTTGCTGTAAATATCACAAAAAACACACCACTGTATTTTCGCGATATCAAATCTTTATAATAGAAAAAAAGGAGGCAGTACGTTTAAAATATTTTAGAAGTATTTTTCTTACCGTGTAGAAGATGGTTTTTATGGTTTGAGAATTTTATAGTTTCCTGAAAGGAATAATGTCATAATATTATTTTAGATGCAGAATTGTTCAAGCGGATAACAAAAATGAGTTTGTTCTATTATTTGTCAAACGAAACTCGCGACTACAAATTGGTTTTCATGTTACAATTGAACTGCTGACATAAACAATTGTGTTTATCCCTTAAAGAAGTTAGCAGTTTATATATAAATGTGCTTAAGAACGATAAGCAACGCAATAATACATGGCAAATATAGTTTTAAGTTACGCTATTGCGCATCGTCAAAGAATATGAATCAAATGACGCCATATTTATGCTCCTAATATTATCGGAAAGAGCAATACAAATGCAGAAAGATGTGTACAGGTATTTTATACATTATCCCAAGGTGTTCAATAACGTACGGTACAAACATCTATTGCAACTGCTCACTAACCTTGACATATTTGGGAAGGATATTAAAATAATCAAGAACCAATACTGGCTGCAAATGTCTGCATACGGAATGAATTCAACAGATATATAAAAATAGAAAGGAGAGTAAGACAAGGATGTTTCTTCTCACCGGACTTATACAGTGAAGGCAATTCTGAGAGAATTAAAAGTCCTACCAGGATTCGTTATTGGCGGTCATAAACTTAAAAACATAATTACGGTAATGGATAACAACGCACAGCTTTGTATAAATACGTGTACTAATGAACAGCATATAGTTTTGTACACCTGAAGATGATGGTAGAAGATAAAAAGTACTCAGGAAATTAAAATAAAAGAAATTTAAACAGCTATAGCACATTTCTCTTATCCTTTAATATCAATACACAGAAGGTTAATCGTGAGTATGAACGGATTTTGCTAAAAATTAGCAGACATAATGTCTATAATTTATTCAATCCTTCACGTATATATATGTTTGTGTGTGTATGATAAAAATATAGTTATAAGGTATGCTATACTTATGAGTTAAATTGGTCGATATCAGGAATAGAGCATATGTAAATATAAAAGTGGATTATGAGAACAGCACTCAACAGCAACGGTCTGTTTCATACTAAAATGTAATCTTCAGGTCATGTGTTGTATTTTGGCTCAACTATTTGTATATGCTGGTCAGTCGTATATTATAGATAGAAAATCTATGGTCTTATCCTAGCGGTGAATGGGTGGGCAGTAATGGTTAGGTTTCAAATTATTCAAGAGGCTATTGAGTAGGAATAATTATGAATCTAAATCTTGTTATTTGTAGCTATTTTATAGTGGCGTTTGTTAACTTTTCCATTCATTATTTATTATTGATTAATTATTTATTGTCTGGTTATTTTTATTACATTTTTATTACATTTACTTGTGTTTACAAAGCCATTTTTAATTTGCTAATTGTTTAGCTATATATATATATATATATATATATATATATATATATATATATATATATATATATATATATGAGTATGTAATTATCGAACAGACTCAGCAATCAACCGTAGGTTATTAGACATTTCTCCTAATGGAAGCATCTTCTACGAAGCCAAAAAAGTTTATGCAAAACGAAGTAAAATATAGTAGATTTTCGGCAACACTCACATACACACAAAAATGCTAACAGAAAAAGAAACACCATAAGGTTTAACCCACCGTCCAAGAAAAACGTAAAAGAAAACGGTAGAAAAATATTCATTAAACTCATAAACAAACACTTACGCCATCAAGCACTTTCCACAATAATGCTTGTTGGATTTGCTTGATAATTTTTGGCAAATTGTGGAAGATGTGTGCGTTTAACTTGATTTGTAGTTGCGTTTTTACATTTACTTGATATGTACCTTTTCTTAAGTTTTGTGAGATATCTGAAAAATTCATTTCTTGCACTTTTGTTTTTATGTCTATGTCGAATTTGCTGATAAGTATAGCATAACTAATGTAAAACTTTATTTTTACCATATTTAGTCCCTGATAAATAGTAGAGCATTTCGCTACGTTGATAACTTATCATGGACATTGCAAAATCTAGCCACGCCTACTCTCTAACGAACATTCTTATTCCCCACCACCACCACCAACCACCTACAAACTAAAATTAATAGAAAAAAAATAGAAAACCCCATAAAAAAAATCAAATGGAAACCGCATTTCTTCTAAACCAAGAATTTTAACACGAAAACCAAATTAAAGGAAAAATATGGTTTTAAACCAAAAAAGAATTGTCACCGCAATAAAGATTCGGGCATTATTGCGAGTTCTTCTTGTCTCGTTGTCTTTTATAGTGGTTTTCCAGGCGCAGCTTAGATGTGGCACAAGGCCGAAAGTATGGGGCACCCAGTCAGGATCGAAATCACTACTCGGTCATAAGTATTTTAGCTAGACCAGTTTGCTGCCCATTACACCACCTGGAGGTCCCCCTAAATGACTTTCTAAGCGGAGCTTAGATGTGGCACAAAGTCTTAATTATTGTAGCAAGACAAGCTTACTAACCATTACACCACGCTGAGGTGCCCTCAACTGTGTTCACTTACTTGTTAATACTGGTGCACCCAACGACCTGGTCGTTTGGGCTCATATTCTAAGACAATTCACAGGAGTTTTAGTTCTTTTATCTACTGAGGTGACACCGCGTGCAAACCTTATTTTGCTATCTCTTAGTAGGAACGCCGTACAAATTGGGGTCACCACAGATCACCTCTTTTTAGGTCAAAAGTTACTGATGGACATTGAATTCGATTCAGGCGTCTTTTATTTCCTGGGATAAATACCATGCTGTACTTGTTTAGTGTCTATTCTGTTGGGTTTTGCCTCTTATGCTATTGATTCTCACAGTGATGTTGACTGAAGACAGGGGTTTTAATAAGTGCCATACTCATGCATGAACTTTAAAATGAAGCTGCGCAGCTCAAATAATCAAGAATTGTTTGTATCATATATCGAAATGTAATAACGGTACGGAAACTTTCAAACAGCTAATTTTTCAGATAAGCCTCGTTTTGAAAGAAAAACAAAATTGAGGTAATTATCGTTTGAAAATATCTGTTTAACTGAACACAAGCATCTCATCCAAATTGGAAAGGAAATGGGAAATATAGCTAAGGTGTATTTCTTTGTTTATTTTTGTTCTTGGTGAACTCTCGCCAAAGAATCGAGGAAAATGCTTGCTGAACTGGAATTTTAAACTATCTCTTCAACTGAACACAAACATCACAAGCTAAATGGGAAAATAAATTGAAAAGAAATCTCTTCTGGGATTTTTTCTCTTTCCCAGGGAACTCTCACGGAAGAATTAAGTGCAATATTCAACAGTTCTTTTTTTTTTCTTTTTTTTTCTTTTTAGTTATTTCCCATCACTAGACTTTTACAAGAGATGAGAAATAGGTAACAAACCAATAAGAAATCACAAAAGGCTGTGATTCTCAAACAGATAGACTTTCTTTCCTTCTCTTTCTCTCATGGGAAATCTTGGCTCTCCACAACTTCCTACTTTTTGTTTCTCTCTAAAATATATACTCCTTAGTTTTAGATCACTGTACGAGTGCTACTGGTAACTCAGTTCTACCAACAGTATAATTGCGTCATCGGCAATAAAACGGGATTTTCTGGTGATAAGGGTGGCTAGACATCGAATATGATTTAATTCGAGAATGGTCAAAGGATGCCTAGATACTCACGTATTAAAAGGGAGGTTAGGATCAATGGTCATCTTGACCAATAGGGCTGACTAGACTCCATAGGCAATGTGGTAATTAAAGGCCATTGCGAGAGTCAAAGACTAGGACGAAATATTGAATCAAAGGCCAGTTGTCCTAGAAAAAGTAGAGTCTTCTTCAAATTGGACGACATTGGCTAAGGTTTTAGCTTGAAGGATGGGCTCCGCCAGGTCTAACGCACGCTATGTATGGATAAATACTTCTGCGCCTTTAAACGCAGATATGTGAAGGGAAATGGTTCGGTCTAAATTTTTGGTTATATTCATTTATATCTCAAATCTTTCTGGTCATTTATTTTTTCTTATTTATATTTATACATTCCAGAACATTCTATATAACATTTACATATAATATGAAAATGACCGGGTAGATTTCGATGCAAATACGTTGCAGGAAATACTGTGATATACTTATGTTTAAAATAATAAAAGGTTGATATTTATCCCGACAGTTCTGCCAAATATTTTTTTATCACGACTTTTCACACCTATATGTTTTCGGGGTTTCAAATTTAGCTTAGAAGTCTGAACAAAATCATATTATTGGCCTTTTTAAAAAATCATTTCACGTCAGTAACGCAATAAAGCAACGCCAAGAAACAATAAAGCAATAAAATTATATGACAAAGAAGTTATATAACAATGACAATTATAAATAAATTATAAATATATAAATAGATTAAAATTAAAATAAAGCAAGTTAAAAAATAAAGTTAAAAAAGTTAAACAAATAAGTTTAAGATAAATTATAACTCATTTATATAACAATATGACAATATAGTTACGTAACAATAAAATAATGATATAATGATAAAACTAATATAAAACTAATATGAATAATAATAATATAATAATAATATAAATAATTTGTGACAATAAAGTTTCATAACAATAATAATAATAATTATTATTATAAAGTTACATAACAATAACGCAATAAAACAACGCAATAAAGCTATTGAGATGCTAAGGGTTACAACATCGTCTCCGCTGGGTGGGTGACGTATCAAAAATGTATCCCACTCGACTGTTTGGAAAATTCGCCAGCGACAAGATGCTACGTGGAGACACAAAGCAACGCTCCAAAGATAAGTTAAAAACATCCCTGTCACAGGCCAACATCGACCTTGAGACTTCAGAAACCGTTGTTGCATATCAGCTTTCCTGGCGTAGAACCACCCAGGGGAGGGGGGAACCAAGATTTTCGAGTCCAACCCTCAGCATGAAGAGGATATGCGACGTGCTATTGCAGGGCCCGACTCGTCCAGCCACGTCCACCATTCATACACTTCTGTGACTCCTGCTCACGACTCTCCAGGAGTAGCCCGGGCCTTCACAGCTATTACCAGAGGGTAGATAGAGAATAAGGTTAGAGGATGCGAGCGGGTGCCGACGACGAAGAAACTGAATGGGTATTGGCTATGAATAAAACGCTTCTTCCAAAAGATTTCGCTTTCTCAAACACGCACAAATGGATTTCAGGCAGATAATTTGGCTTATCGACAAAAGACGAGGATATTAAAAAAGGAAAAGAAAATATGAAATAACGATGAATCTATTTTGCTGAACTTTAAACAAAGCAAATAGAATAAACTGCAATTATATTTAAAATCTAAGATTGACTTTTGACAAAGCAACCATTTGTATCAATTCAAAATGGCCGCTTGTATTTTCAACTAGCAAACATTATACTCCACTTTCCACTTATTTACACCTGATATTATTCACTGTTATTTTAATAATATTTAAGGTGCCACCTCTACGATTGCTGCTTATCCTTAGAAATGAATTGCAAAGAACAGTATCTACTTCTTAAGCCTGTTACAATACGCATGCTTGCTCCTCTTTAAATGAACAGGTCAATCATTCATTTAAATTGATTTACGGTAAGAAAGAACAATACGCTGGTATAGACACCAGTCAGCTGACACCAGTTGGGTTCAGCCAGGTTCAGCAGAAAGAATTTGAAATTGCGAGCAAGTATGGCCGGTGGGAAAAACAATAAATTTTGGAGAAGATTTATTCGCTTTTCTTGCCTTATTAATGAAATATTCCTGTTAGAACACAAGCGAAACACGTTGCCCTTTATGGCGAACGCTAGGTCGATGAGAGTTGAAAGTTGTTGATGGCGTGGAAAGGAACCCTGGGAGCATGAAGGAAAAGAAAAAGGGACATGTTTTCTATATGCACTCGACTAAATTGCATATACGGCTGTGTTTAGGGCTACAAAATTAATGGACAAAAGTTATGAAGGACAACATAAATGTAGTTTTACAAAAAAAGGGTTCTGCTTGCGATAAACGCTCTGTTCTTGTATTTCTTTTCGTTTACACGATTTACATTATTCAAACTATTGTCCTCATCTTTGCCGCCATATTTATTACAAAGTTTCGGCCGTTGTAAGCCCCGGTCTTCTTCAGGTGGTTGGATTGTCGAACTGAACCCTTTATTTCGCTCACTGGGGTAGACTGTTCTAGTTACACGTTTTATGGATGTCAGTTATCTCCTGTTAATTTCCCTCTTATATTCTCTGTTCTTCACTGCCTTAACCGGGTATTGAACTCGCACTCTTTGGATCCTCTCACTGGATAAAACTTATGCCTTTATCCAGTGTGCCATGTGCCCTTGAGGACATCTGTGCATGAATTTCTGGGTATTATAAACCTAATATCTTCAGTTCATTTTTTTTACCAGTGCTCATATTGCAATTAACAGGAGATAACTGATAACTGACATCTATTAAAACATGGCACGTGAAACTAGAACAGTCTACTGCAGTGAGCGAAATAATGGGTTCAGTTCGACATTCCAGCCACCTGAAGAAGGCGGGAGCGTCAAACGGCCGAAACGTTATAATAAATATGGCGACAATAGTCTGAATAATGTAAATAATGTACATAATACCTTATCTCAGAAATATAGACAGATAAGGAAAAGTTAGACCTCTTCAGATCGAGGAATTATATCAGGGCTGTAGACGTCTTGTCAGACTTCGATGGTGTACATTTTTATTCGAACATTGGGAATTTATTGGGACGGAATTTTCTACCTCCCACCATTTTATTAAAACCAACTCATTCATTTCGCGCCTTTTGACTCTTTAAATAATTTTCAAGTTCTGCTTTTATCGAGCACCCCCGGTTTATCTCATATTAAAGAAAAAAACTAACCCCTCTCCCCGATTAATAAGACGTCTATTAGACATCTAAGGGTTACTAACTTACCGCCAGATTGGAAATACTTTTGCTTCAAATAAATAGAAAATTCGTCATTTATTTTTATTTTTCATTGCGTATATTATTTATATGTTCAAATCATATTTACAAATCTAAATTTAAAAAGGAAATTGTTTTCTTGCCAAATTTTGGATTTTTCCTTCAAAGGTTGAGCCGCAGGACCTTTAAAATATTTTTTTGAAAATCTCTTAAGAAAGCACAGAATAAATTAAAACATCGATAATCCCCAAGAAACGGAAAAATGATTTTACTTGGAAAAGAAATTCGAAGACTGGAATATTAATTTCATATAACCTCGAGCAATGGAATAATTAATTAAACAAAATTGATTGTGTGGATGATTTCGGATAAAAAAGTGCTGCACCAATGGAGATGGCTAAGAACGACACGATATCTGTTTAATCATTATAGAATTTGTTACTACAGTTAGTCTTTGTGTAAGGATGTATGGAACGAATTACAAAACTACACTGTGTATATTTCTCGAAAAAGAGAAAGACAATGTGTGCGGCTGCGTGATGCTTTTTCTGTGCATCAATGCAATAAAACGATTTCCTTCTATTTAAAAAAAAAAAACTGTAAATATTTTGTTCATATTTTTCGAAATTTAACTGAGAAGACGTCACCGAAAAACTGGAACAGTGAAAGAAGCCTTTAAAATTTGAACAAAATATGAAAAAATAGGAATAATCGTCAGAAAGGAAAGAGTAATGAAGTGGTATGTAATATTATTTCTCATATAAAGTAGTAAATGCTGGACAATTTCCTCACAGATGAAGAGGAATCTTGGGGCCAAAGAAATGTGTTTCCATAAAAGAATACTTAGAGTTCTATGGACGGCTGTCAGGTTTAAGGAAAACTGAAACAAAAAGGAGACATTTTTGGTAGAGTTTATAAGCAAATAACACTTGGAAAAATATTATTATTGGCGTTAAATGAGGAGACTTGAGAAAACAAGTGATTCTACATTGATTGATGAGATTGTTTTTTACGGTTTATCTACTTTTTTTAGGTCATTTAACAGCCATAAAAATATTTTTGGATTGTAAGAAGTTTTTGAAATAATAATAATCTACTGATACAAGTCCGACTAATTAACGTACAATTGGGCAGAGAAGAGATGAATTCACACCACCCCCAAGGATATTTAGGTGGAAGCGAAAGTAACTGTTGTGGCCTCTTTAGGGGCCAGAAAGAAAGACACGGAAAACGAAGGTAGAGATTGAAAATGTATATTGAAGACAAAACAATAGTGTTAGTAATAAGTAGATTAGTACTGCGTCTACAACTATCCACTCCACTTCACTTCACTTCACTTCACTTCACTTCACTCCAATTCACTTCACTTCACTCTACCCGACTCTCGCAGTTTGTATTTATGAGAGGAGGAAGAGTTCATTCTACTGTAGGAAGGTTTACCACAACAGTAACAAAGTCGAGTGGAATTGGAACACGGCTCTCCAATTTCCAATTCAGAGACGTTATCCAATACAGTGTGCTTCTACAGAAGGATGTCAATCTGCTATGGACGCTAAACTATTGTAGGTACTGCTGAGTTACGACCCCTTTTTTATAACTAAAAATAAGTGGGTTAATAAATTAAGTAATAATAAAATGAAAAATATAACCTCGAGTGTAACACTAAAGAAAATTTCTTTTTTTTTTTAAATACGAGATGAAGTAGCCGCTTGAAAGCGAACTATATTGCATGAAATTAAATATGTTTGAAAGATATAAATAATCATTTATATTGTAATATTTTCAAGACTTATATCACTTTTACACTTTTGATGCTCCTCTACGTTTTAAACAGCAGAATTTTGCGGCATAGCAGCACAAGTCGTTTATGGTTAATCAATGCTTGTATCATCTTCATCGCCTTTTATGAATTGTCTTAAATCATGCTCTCAGTAAATGTCAGAATATGATAACATAGAACTAGAAAAACTACGACCACGTACGCCAGAAGCATATATACATTATTCTTTAGGGTACCTCGGCGTGGTGTAATGGTTAACAAGCTTGTCTCGCTAGATCAGTTACTACGTGCCCCATACCTTCGGCCTTGTACTATATCTAAGGTACTCTTAGGAAATAACTATATACATTATTTCTTCATAGACTCTATCATTTATAAATGGAATTAAGACAGTTTATTTAGCCACCCACCACGAGCGTTGCAGGTGACACAAGGCCGGGCTTAACGTGGATTCTACGACCCCGTAGGCTCGGCCAAAAATATTCCCTTTCGAACGCGTATAAACGGGTTCAGGGGCAGTCTACCTCCCCGAACGAGACTCTGCCCTTCGGCGAAGACTCGTCCGGGTTCCTCTCTACCCGAAGGCAGTGTGTTCGACTGTTTAGCCTAAAAAAATTTCGGCTAGTCTCAAGAATTAAGACTTAGTGGCTTTATTGACTTTTTAGAATAATTAGTGACCGTAAGCATAGCTATCGCCACTTGTGAGAATAAAGTGAACTAAATTTTGTTACCTAGCGAAAAATTATAAATTTTATCATTTTTAGAACTAAATTATTTAAAGGACGTCTCCATTTACGATATCATATTTCGGAAATATCTCAACAGCTTCTACGCGTCCTGGGTATGACGATAAACTACATCCGCGTCCTGGGTATGACGATAAACTACATCGGCGTCCTGGGTATGACGACGAACTACGTCCAACAGCGGGGGGTCTCTAATCGGGAGGTTTTGGGGAGCGTGGAGCCGCCTCTTGGTTGCTGCTGTTCCCGGGTCTGCCCTGATCCGGAGTGGTGGCGCCTGTTGGGG
This sequence comes from Acanthosepion pharaonis, assembly GCA_903632075.3. NCBI lineage: Eukaryota > Metazoa > Mollusca > Cephalopoda > Sepiida > Sepiidae > Acanthosepion > Acanthosepion pharaonis. The sequence continues at coordinate 263,513 of CAHIKZ030000133.1, forward strand.
TCCCAGCTGTGGACAAGTGGTTGACCCCGGAACTGAAGTAAAAAGTATTATAAAAGTGTAAAAATGGGTTTTAATGCCAGAAATGGTATTTAAAAAGCTGTTGCCAAAAATAGGTTTTTGAAGAAAAAAAAGCTATTACCAGCAATATATTTTTAGAAAAAAAAAACTGTTGCCGGCGCTGTATTTTTAAAAAGAAAATATTGCCAGCAATATATTTTTGAAAAAATATTGCCAGCAATGAATTTTTTAAAAAAAAATATTGCCAGCAATACGTTTTTGAAAAGAAAAAAAAGAAATTACCAGCAATATATGTTTTGAAATAATATACATTTTTGAGGAAAAAATATTACCAGAAATAGATTTTTGACAAAACAAAATATTACCAGAGAAAAAATTTTGTCGGCTTTAAATGACCCATTGAGGTTGATATACCGTAAAATACAACAAACCAAACCTCAACAGCTTCTACAGGAATTATATTTTTTGTTAGTATCTATAACGAAACACTACATCACTGAAACTGTGTCACAAAAAATAGGAAATTCTTATCTTATTTTACGTGTCTTGTCCCTTCAGGAATATAGACAACCACGTCTTTCCTTTCTTTTGTATCCCTTAGCCATGTTTGTCCTATCACTAATCCCCTCATTCCCTGTCCTGCCATTCATTTGAACAAGCTTGTTAAGTTAGTAAGTCATTGTTTTAATTAGTATGCCCTGTCAGTGCCACGTTCTCGAGGCACTCATTACACATTATGTATCCCAGAATATATCGCCTCTTTCTGATTATAAAACAAATGTCTTTTCTGTTCCCGTTTTTCTTGGTTGCTTACAGAGCCCAACTATAGTATTCTCAATTTCCTTCTATAGAACCATATCTCTGTTGCCTCAATTCTCTCTAAGTGATTCATTGTGATTTTCGGACTAACATTTTTAGTGGAAAGATTATCTGCCTATATTTCTCAAGGATACATCGCACAGTGGATAAATGTGTTAGTTAGATCCAGTGACAGGACCCAAAGGGTGTCAGTTCAATACCCGGTTAAGGCAGTGGAGAACTTTCAGGGGGAAATTAACAGGAGATAACTGATAACTGGCATCCATTAGACATGGTACATGGAACTAGAACAGTGAGTGAAATAAAGGGTTCATTTCGACATTCCAACCACCTGAAGAAGGCCGGAGCGTACAACGGCCGGAACGTTGTAATAGATATGACGGCAAAGATGAGGACAATCATCCGAATAATGTAAATAGTGTACATAATACCTCATCTCAGAAATATAGACAGATACTGAAAGGCCGAAACGTTGTAATAAATATGGCAACAAAGATGAGGACAATAGTCCAAATAATGTAAATAGTGTACATGATACTTCATCTTAGAAATATAGACAGATACCAAAAGGCCGAAACGTTGTAATAAATATGGCGACAAAGATGAGGACAATATTGTAAATAATGGAAAGATTATATTGAATCAGTTCCTAGGTCCTCTTCTAAGAAAGTTGCGTAGCTCACTATATCAACCTAGACGGCCTTCCTCTCCAGAATCTATCTTACATATTCATAAGTTAATGATTTGCCCATGCTTTGAATATTTCTGCCACATATGGTTCGGTGCTTCTGCTATATATTTAGAGATTCTTGATGAAAGAATCAGCAATATTGGTCTTGATATGGCATATCGACTTCAGTCACTTTCCTACCGGCGTACTGTAACTCCCATTTCTATAAATACTTTCATGGCAATTGCTCAGATGACCTATCCGCTATGGTACATAGATTTTATGAATTTAAGCGCAGTGATATATTGGCAGTAAGGACTTATCAATTTACAATGTCAAGTTCTATGCTAACAGTTTCCTCTCTCGCACTTCTCACTTCTCACTTGTACAACTCTCTTCCAGCTCTATGCTTTCCAGCCAACCTTCATCTTCTAAAATCAAAATGCAATGTCAATTGTTATCTAGTGTGTTCTTCATTACTTCTTCTTGCCTCTTTAATAATGTTTCTCTTCTCTTTTTTTTATTCTTAGACAGTCAGTAACCTCTTGTGACTTAGTGGCTTTCAGCATTGCTTGGGATGAAATGATTAAAAAGATTGTGGGAAAATTGTCTAGCATTAACTACCATAAAAGAGGGTTCATATTATATAAGAGTTCACACTCATTTATATGGTTATAATGAAATGAAAGTGGCAAGAAAAATATACGTACAATGCTTTGAACGCGAAAACCAGATATTTTACCTTTGACTTGAACTAGGTTTGACAAGAGATAGATAGATAGATAGATAGATAGATAGATAGATAGATATGAACAGCCATAGATAGATGGAGAGATATGAACGGACATCGATAGAAAGATATGAATACACATAGATAGATAGATAGATAGATAGATAGATAGATAGATAGATAGATATAAAGTGCCTTGGATAGATAGATAGATAGATAGATAGATAGATAGATAGATAGATAGATAGATAGATATGAACAGCCATAGATAGATGGAGAGATAAAAAATATGAACGGGCATAGATGGATAGATATGAACACACATAGATAGATATATAGTGAACAGAGATAGATAGATAGATAGATAGATAGATAGATAGATAGATAGAGAGAGAGAGAGACAGAGACAGAGACAGAGACAGAGAGTATGAGAGAAGTGAAAAGTAAAAACTGCTGCTGCTGTTTTACGAAATGTAGCAGATGAAACCCATATTCTTGAAATAGAAGTCGCCATATAAAAATTTTCTGTGAAATGGAAATAAATTTCTGATGAAATTTAAGGCGTAGTTAGTTAAAAAAAATGGAGGTTTTTTCTTTGAGCAATGATTTTCTATAGCTGTCTTTTAACAGCATTCATGTCAAAAGTAATCATTTAATTTCTGTTCAATATACGGTCTTTTTTTATCAATTGCCAGATTTGTTTTGTTTTTTATTCTTTCTTTATGTGCTTTACTTTAAAATTTAACACTTTTTTTTAGTAAACTGTCTGTTTATGAAGTTTAAATGAATATTGATCTTCATCAAAAGAATATTACGGAAAAAACGCTTTCATATTGTGTGAGTCTCACCAGAAGAATATCAAAATCCATATCGTCTGGAAAGGCAGAAGACGCTAAGAAAAGTGAAACTCGTGCAAATAATTTGGGAACCGCAGAGGGAAGAAAAAATGACGAGAGAAACCGTTAATGGCAAACGAAAACGAATTTCTCATTTCCGCCAATCGCATGAAGAAAAAAAATAATGTCGCCAGACCATGAAACGAAGTTAATTTTGAAAGTGGCAGACAATCGTGGGCTGGTTTTATGGCATTGTTCTGAAACCAAAAGAAAATGTCGACAACGAACAGAAGAAATTAGGTAACACTACGGAAAATGGGTAATTTGTTCGTTATCTACAATTTGCGAAATGATGACGGTTACTTTGGGAGTAATTAGAAGTGCGGATGTAGACACAGTTATATCGATCGATTATTCTAGATTCGATGGCATGTAGCAATCTTTCTGAAAACCACATACATTTCAGAAAATTGTTTGTCACTGTGAATTTCTAATGCTCAGGTAGCCAATCCGAAGACTGACTAAACTCTATCTATCTATCTATCTATCTATCTATCTATCTATCTATCTACCTATCTATCTAAGGTCAAACGTTATTTTTGGTGGACACCCTTGATTGGAATAGAGGCCTCTTTTAAACACTGTGTATTATCTCTACCGGCAGGAATGAAGAAATTATATCCAAGCGCACAGGCCGGTAGATGCAATACGCCCTGTTGAAAATTTTTCAAACAAGTTTATCTACTAAAGTAACGTTTGAAGTAATAGAAAGTTCAATTAATATATATATATATATATATATATATATATATATATATATATATATATATATAAGAGGTTATAGTAGTTCCAACGAGAGAACAGTGTATATATTAAAAAAAGAGAGAAACCGCAAATCTTTTTGGTTGTAATATGGATTTAAAAAAAAAATGTTATGTTTTATTTTCCATAATTTTGCTACACGTGTTTCCGGTCCCGCAACCGTCATCAGGCAAAAGGTGGAGATTTCCACATATTATTAAAAATAATTAATTTTTTCTTATGTTTTTCGATGTTAAATATTCTCGATATGAGACATTCTATTTTTGTGTTAGTGATCCAAACGTCTTTCTTGAACTGGCAGTGAAAAGTTCTGCATCAAGGGTTATAAAACAATTAAGATTGGTTCGAGAAATGATGGAGTAGTTATCGGCATTCTTATCTTTTAATGACCCCTGTGTGTTCTTAGATCTATTCCCATTTTCGGGTGTTTTTGTCAGCATGCGTGTATATAAGTGTATATCCCCTCTCCATACATACACACTGTCTCACTACGAGGAATCAGTGAACACATCTGTACACCCACACACATATACAGACACTCATACACAAACACACACACACACCGTCCCATTACAAGGAATCAGTACATACACACACACACACATACGTGCATACGCATACTTTCCAAGTTACATGGAATCAGTATACACACACACACACACACATATATATATATATATATATATATATATATATATATATATATATATATATATATATATATGTACACACATACTTCCCAAGTTCTGTGGGGTTTGTGTGCATGCCTGTGAGTAGTTCTCCTGCTTTTGTCAAATATATATATATATATATATATATATACACACATTCGTGTCCCACAAATACCCGCATGTGAGCGTGCATGCATGGATTTGAGTGGTTTGATCACTGTATTCGGTCACTATGCGTGCATGTTGTGTGCTTTTGTGTGTAGTGTTATTTAGTTCTGATTTAAATTTGTTTATGAAGTTTTTTTTTCTTGTAGGTAAGAATAATTGTCTGTTTGATATATTGGCATAATTTAAAATTTTCCCTGGTTACATTTGAAGATGTGTTGTGATTCAAAAACGTTTTCTGTTGTCTGGTAATGTTATATTGTTTTTGTGTAGGGAGACCCTGTTGTTTAGTTGTTGACTGATACCTATATATGACGTACATAAATTACATTTTTGGAGTTGTAAGTTAAGTTCTTCTTTATTATGAATGTCGTTTTGGGGTTTTCAAAAGTATAAGAATTTCATTCTATAATAATATCACAAAACCCACATCTTTTTTCTTTTTTTTTTTACATTTTGTGACTCCCTGTATTTGCACTATCGTGACTGATAAACACCTGAAAAACCCGCCTAGAAGAACTACATAAAACTCTAAAAAAACGAGGCTACCCCACAAAACTAATAAATAAAGGTTTTGAACTCGCAAAAAAATTTAGAAATAAAAAGGAACGTAAAGTCGAACAAACTCTAGCATATGTCTCAACATACAACGAAAACAATCCAGAATTATTCACACAAATTACAAAAAATCTCGACCTACTTAGCAAGAATAATAAACTGAAAAATATACTGAAAACAACCAAAATAATTAAAAACAAACTCCAATCTAAAAACCTAAAATACATATTAACCTCATGCAAATTTAACCAACACACAATACAGGGAGACACAAAATGTAGACAGCTAAAGTTCCTAGTGAAAATAATACAGACTCAGCTAACACCGGCCATTATTATTTATTCGGAAAATCCTGATGCTGATCGTCTGTATGTGTCCAGATCCGAAGGAGGCAGAGGATTAGTTCAACTAGAATGATCTTACAAAGCTAAGCCCACAAAAAGAAACTTGGGAAATACTTACATATTATAGACAAGTGCAAATGTCAGGTTTGGCGAGCTCTGTGCGAACCGATTGAAATCAGATGCAGAGGCTTCACTGGGCAGCCACTGTGTAAGATTTTGCCAAAATTAGGTGTGTGACGTCACCCCGTGGCCTCTCTGCCCCACACTCCGTCTATCCTGCGACGACAAATGTGATTTGGTATTGGTCGTGGCACCAAACGTGACGTTCTAACCCTTTGCTGATTCGGATGGGAATCTGGTTAGATTCGATATCAGCCTCGTCATTCCCAACTCGCATCCAATGTCTGGTTAACAAAGTAACTGCGTTGATCTTCAGTCCGCCTACCCACGTTGTGAATTGATCTTAGGCAGACGAAATCAATCAGTCGTTGGGGCCGTAATGCAAATTGAATTCAAACGAGGGTGGTATCACACAAATATGTATAAAAGAAAAGAAAATGATAACTCAAAAGTTCAAGGTATCAAAAAAAGGATAACAATACTTTATATCTGGTTGTTGGATACATAGGACAGCGTCTATCTCCCGACCCGCTATATGGATTGTGACACGTTGTTTTTGTTAGGTGAGTTTTAACATCTTAAGTTGTCTGTTTTTTAAGAAATTGGTTCTTGGTGTGTCTCCAGGCGATAGTCGAAAAACTTATTTTGGTGGTATGGATCTAAGTCGCTCTTCAAAATAAATTGTTCTTGGATTGAAGATGAGTTCGGAAGTTGCGCGAATCTTTCAAGTCAGCTCTGCGAGGCCTGCTTCAACTGAGCACTCTGGATTGAACTCCTCTGAACTGAACTCAACTCAACTGAACTCAACTCACTGCGACTTTGCTTATATGGACGCCGACCAAAACCGGGGTGGGTTTGTCGAGGTTGGAGGTTCCTCGATAATTCTAAATCCATATCCACTTCTTTTATTTTTGGTTCGGAATTTTCAACTCCTTTCCATTTTTGGAAGTCTTCTCTTACTCTCACCTTCTCTTATTCTCACCATACTTCAGAGGGGCGTCAACGGTTCTCCCCACTTCTTCGTAGCAATTTCTCATACCTATCCTCTAAATGGGCGGCGGCGGCTTCCCTCCTTGCGTCACGTGATCACCTCCGCCCGGCCCTCGCCATCATTCGGCCAATAGCTCCCAGCCGAGTATGTGTGATCCGGCTGGCTTTGTTTTAGGAAGAAAAAAAATATATCTTGCTCAAAAAAAAAAAATTATCTTTTTCATTTCCTTTTCTTTCCTTAATCGCAGGTCTCATCCCCCAATGTCACCTGGGATCTATCAATGCCAATTCTCAAGTGGGGTAGTCGTCTAGCGAAAACACAGTCGACCGTCGTCACGAAAAAACAGTTCCATTGTTCTAGCCGTATCTGCATTCTTGGTGCCAATTTCTGATAACATAGTTTTGTTATCACAACCGAATTCTAACACCCATAGATGTTTTGTCAAAACGGCCAAGGCGGGACCCAGGGTTGGCTTCGTGTGCGGTTAGCAGACGACCTATTAAATCCTTTCCCGACAATATTGTTTGCCCCCTCTGACACAGTTAATTTTTCTTATCTATCCAAAGCTCTATATTCACCTGTTCTTTGTCAGACAGTTCTACGACACTGGTGGTCAGAATTTTCACTATCTTTTCCATTATCAAAATAACATTGTCAATTGTCTCGGAGCTAGCCGGTCTGTAGTTTGTTAATTAGATGTTCGCCAGCATTAAGTGGCTGTTATCTATCCCCGATAACACAAGTTCGCCACCAGGACATAGTCGATTTTCTTACCCATTTAGAATTTTTCTGCAATGGTAATGAAACCTTTCGCCATTTGCTACTTATCAAAATAACATTGTCAATATCCCCGGTCGTGGGTGGCTTCTTTTATCATCTAAACTTAAGTCTTGCCTCTCTTTTCCTTTCTTTCCTTTCTCTTTTTCCTTTCTTTTTTTTTTCTTTTTTCTTTTCGTGCCCTTAAATGGTGTTACAAGGCGATATTCGTAAAATTGTTTTGATGAGTCTAAGTCGTTCATGGTTAGAAGTTGAGGTCGTGATGCGTCGATCTTTCAGTCAGCTTTCTGCGCGGTGGGTCTTAGAGCTCACAGCTCAACTCTGTCTGCGTCTGTGTTAATCACTCTGCAACTGCTTGCCTGTCTTTCTAACCCCAACTGCCGTCCACTCGCTGCGACTCTGCTTATATGGACGCCGACCAAAACCGGGGTGGGTTTGTCGGGCTTTGAGGTTCCTTGATAATTCTAAATCCACAATAAGGATCTTCTTTGTTCTCGGATAGGAAAATTTATTACTTTCCATTTTTAGAAGTCCTTACTTTCTACTTAAATGGAGTCGTCCTCCCAAATTCTTCCTTTCTCATATTGGTATCTCACACCAATCCCCTCAGAGGGCGTCAACAGGTTCCCCTCTCTCACACAGTGGCATCTCACACCAATCCCTTCAGGGGCGTCAACAGTCCTCTCCTCCTTTTTTATAGTTTACCTTCGCCTACCGCTCACGCCACCCTTCAGCCAATGAACGCTCAGCAGCGTGGTTGTGGCTAGACTGGCCTCGGTTTAAAAATCTCGCTAAAAGAAAAAAAATTATCTTCCCTTTATTTTTATTTTCTTTCTTTTCTTCCCGACAACAATTCCCTATGACTCTTATCTTAACCGAACGTCGTCTGGAATTCGTCAACGAGATTTTCGTCAAATAATCATTGAGGTTGGTCAATGATTTTCCGCTCTCTGTCGCCAATTATCTGTTCCGATAAAAAAAAATCATGGCCAGCTCTGACATAAAACAGGTGTTTTTCCCAAATGATATCTCCACAGATAGTTAATTGTTTCATCTTTATTTCTTTTTAACTTGTGGGTGGTCCAGCTGACATTTTTCTCGGTCAGTGCGTGACCTAATTAATATTATCTCTTAGCATTCTGTTTTGTAGGCCACTTGACCAATTTGAAATTTTCATTATTGCCATGGGCAGACGGCTATCTTTAATCGCTCCGTCGTAACATAAATCAAACTAAATCCGACAGATCCGAGGTCTTACTTTCTTCGCTAATGAAAATAAAATCTTTACTACTTTTCTTTGTTAGAAAAAAATAACATCGCTCAGTGTCTTTTCGTGGTAGCTTCCTATCACCAAATTAACTCTCGCCTTTTTTTTTCACGCAACCCTAAATAGTGTCACAGGTGTAACACGCTTGGAAAAGACCAAGGCCATTCGCTCAATAATAATGGCAGCGCAGGAAACTTTTAGATGGTTATGGCTTAAAATATCAAGTGATTATCAGTCATTAAGAAAGTGAGGTGAAGTTGCTGTTGTTTTGTTTTATTTTTCGAAGGAACTGAAAAGTGGGTCTTGGGTATGTTCTAAAACTACACCCGACAATGGAGTCTTGATTAGAAGACTCACGGTACCCCGAGCAAATGTTACCTGAGTGTGATCTCCAGCTGCTGGTTTCCCCTTACCAAGGTGAATTTTTTAGCGTCTTTTTTGTCGATTTGATGATTAACATGAATAGAAATAGGATAAGAGTGGGGTAGAATAGGTTTTGTGTTTGTGTGTGTGTGCATCTATATATCTCAGTGTGAAGAAACAAAGATCGTCACTTAACTGCAACAAGCCGAGCATGTTGCCATATTCCTTATCAGAACGAAACCGTTACTTTATTTGCTTCCCTTTTTATGGAAGAGCTAGATTGTTGGTGAACCGAAAGTTATCCGTGATTGGACTACAAATTGTCGAGATGGGTGTGATTTAAAAAGGAGAAAAGTTGTAGCTGACGAATCAATCATAAATCGATACCCGATCAGAAGCAGCCGACCCGAAACCGCTAATGAATCGTAGCTATAAACATCACTGATGATGTATGCCAAAGCATTAAAAATGATGTATTGAACGGAATTATTATCATCGTCATTATTATTATTATTATTGCTCTAATTCCTTTTTTAACATCCACCATTTTACGTCGGCTCTACGTGAAGTAAGTTTTTATTATAATTATTATTGCGTTTACACATTTCTTTCCGGGTCCCGCCCAGGGACCTAAGGTTAGAAATGGCATCATGACACTTTCCACTGACAAAAAAAATGACATATATAAAGCCCTTCGTAAAGTGTGGGCTGTACCTGTCAGGACAATTTTTGTATCTCCTTGAGGCATGGCTTTCAGGAATCCCTTCAATTAGTCTACTGCACTCTTTTCCAATCAGTCCTAGGGATCCAACTACAACAGGGATTGTTGATGTTCCCATATGCCACATTTTCGAGATTTCTATTTCAAGGTCCTTGTATTTTGACAGCTTTTTGCATATCTTCAAAGATACATTGCAGTCAGCAGGGACTGCCATATCAATAAGGAGGCACCGTTTTTGTTTGTGGTATTTAATAACAATATCTGGACAGTTGGCCTTGATTGTTCTGTCAGTGTGTATTGTGTGGTCCCATAGAATTGTAACAGGTCCTATCTCTGTAACCGGGTCTGGGTGGTGTTCATATCATTTTCTATCAGTTTCCTTCCAGTAGAAGTTGCAGATTTTCCAGTGCAGATATTGGCCCACTCTGTCATGCCGGGTTTTATATTCAGTCGGTGCCAATGTCGTGCAACCTGACACAAGATGATCAATCGTTTCTGGATATTTATCACAGAATATGCATTTTGGGCTGATACAATATTTTAGTATATGTGCTTGATAATTCCTAGTTAGCAACCATTGGTCCTGTGTAGCAAGGATAAAACCTTCAGCTTCCGCTTTCAACCCTGCACTACGTAGCCACTGATGGGTACGGGTTTTGTCTACGTCAGCTTGTTTTGTAAGGACAGAGTATTGGCCATGAAGTGGTTTATCTTGACATCGCTTCTGTATCTGGTCGGTTGCATTCGTCTTTGCTGTCTTTTTTTAAGTATTTTGCAGTTTCAGCCGGTGTATTGTGCTGTAGTTGCATATCTACGCCCATTTGGAATTCCATTTTGAATAAAGTAAAGAGTAAAGAGTAAAGTATAGAGTAAAGACGCTTACTACTTTCATGTTCCTTGACGCATACCATCATCCAGTCTTCTGTAGTTTCCAAGTATCTTTGGAGGCCAATTATTATTATTATTATTATTATTATTATTATTCATACCATTGTTGTATCATTATAAAAGCAAAACTATTTACACTATTTACATTTGCTCGGACTATCATCCTCACCGGTGTTGCCACATTTATCACAGCGTTTCGGCCGTTGTACACTCCGGCCTTCTTCAGGTGGCTGGAATTTCGAATTGAACCCTTTATTTCGCTCACTAGAGTAGACTGTTCTAGTTCCACGTGCCATGTCTGATGGATGTCAGCTATCGAACTGAACCCTTTATTTGATAAACTATTTACGTTCCTCCACCACCAAACAGACTGGGAAAATTCACCTATAATGATGGGTGAATCTTCTCTCGGAAATGCTTCCTTTCATAAACGTCTATTGGGAAAATCAAATAGGGATGAGATAACGGATCTATTGCTAAAGATGATAGGAAAATGGCCCATTAATCTCAGTAAATTTCTGATAGACTCTGAAATACTCTATCTTCCCAAGATCCAGATATGACCGACAATGGAGTATAAATGTCCTATCTCGTCTGGAGCTGGCTATTCTGACTTGCCTGTCTTGATAAGCGACTTTGTGGCTGATGAATTATTCCCCCCTGCAACCCTTTTCTTACAGACGAAACGTTGTGGGCCTTTCCTTACTGTTGTGGTACGATCCACCTAATTTACATAGTGGAGTACCGACCATATAAATATGGGTTGGTACCGGGAAGACGAGGGAAGTAACAAGAGATCCAATCCAGAGACTCTGCCCGACTGCGATTAAGTCAACCCATTCTACAGGAACAGTCTTCCCAAGAATATACCAAAACTAACTGTAAATATTGTGTACCTTTTCCTTGTTTCAATACATTTTGTTACGTACATTTTGTGTTGTATTATTATTATTCCATGCTTATCCAAGCTTCAACACTTACTCTATCGTTATATTTCTTAGTCCCACCACAACTGACCTTTACAACAGACTCACCCTGCCACGTACACAAGAGTGAATCATCCACATTCCCTTCGTAGTCCTATAATAAAAAGTTCCATTCAGACAGCTTCATTCCAAGAACTGCCTCTCTATGGAACAAAAAAAACTTCTGGCAGCATGTTTACCAATCACTATAATCTTGACGTCTTCAAGATCATCTTTCTTACATAACCCCATAAACGTTTTGTTCTTTCTTCCGCTCATACCATGAACATCGGAACCAAAATCTTCGAAACCACGAGAAGAGAAAAGGAGGAAGTCAAACGACAAAAGAGAAAGTCTCCATAAAATCAACCTTGTCCTCCATGCAGTCAATGTCATCGGCTCTTTCAGCAAGAATTTGTCTATTTATTTACCAACGCCATCATCATCATAAAGGAAGCGATCAGCAAAGATGAAATTAAATTCTTGAATACAAGAGAAAGCCGACGCCATTTTTAGACGCCTTTTTCTTAACATTTTCGATAAAAGAGTGAGGATATCCAACGTGAACGATATCAAATAAGGACCAACACAAAATACCAATGAAAACCTCTGGGACTGAGCATAGATCGTTTGAAGCACAAGACCGTCCCAATTGGCGATTCTCCATCTGCATCAGAAGCAAAAACTTCGAAACCACCAGAAGAGAAAAGGATGAAGTCAAACGACAAAAGAGAAAGACTCGACCAAATCCACCAATATTACTATACAGTCAATGCCATCGGCTCTATCAGGCCAGCATTAGTATCTTTAGTCATAAATGTCATGATTATAAAGGAAGCGATCAGAAATGAAAAAATTAAAGTCTTGGATACTCGATAAAGCAGACGACAAAACCTTACTACCTTGAGTAGCTCTTGGGCCTTGTATTGGGTAAACATTTGTATAAAATATTATAGGGTTAAATATATAACCAGGTGACTGGACCAGGCAATTTTCGAAACGGAACTATAGCTTGCCAACCTTTGGTTGTGATGAAGACTTATCAATAGTAGTCCGATAAAGAATAAAACCTTAACCCTTAAAAAGTTATATGGCAACTATGATTTATCAATGCGAAAAGTGAGTTGTCTTCCCCTTCCCGATGTGCGCAACAACATATGGTTGCGATCAATTGTAAATTATTTGAATTAATTGCATTCATTATAAAATTAGTGAAAATTTCTATTTTTCATACCACATATATCGAAGCTTGGCCAGTATTGCACGGCGTTGTTACCGCAAACGACTTCGGTAAGCTCGATGTTAGATGTGTGCTTTCATATCCTGGGATTAGGATGCAGGTTTGAAAAGCAAGCTGCAGAAGGCAATGTGATTGTTGGTAGACAAAGGGTCCTATTGTCTATGCGGAAGGTGTATATCTTTGAAGATTAGGTACACATTTCATGGTCGTAGCCATCTACTATAGTACTAACGATGCTATACATTTCGCCTCAAGAATTTTACGGGAATGTTTTTAGAGCCATTAAACCACCATTTATTTGGTTATTTCCAAGCTAAAGTAAGTCCTAAAACTGTTTCCAGCATTGACACCAGCATCTCATGATGTGCATTGCTTCACGTTAACAATAATTTGAAGGTGACAGCTGGCAATAGTGACTACATAAACAGATGTTGGTTACATAGAGACAATATACAGTAAATTAATTGTCACGTCTCGTAAATTCCTTTTGTATTCATCCAAGTTGCGTTGTTTTTGTGGTCTTTCAATATGATCAAATTATTTTATCTTTTTTTCTCTGTGTATGGACCTGCCATGAAATCCAAGAGATTTCTTTCCTATTGTATATGCCGTATGAATAAACTATGTCTGTCGAACATCCATTTGAAGCAGTTAAAAAGCTGTTTTTTGTTACCCTGGCACGAAATATATCAGTATTCAGCGAATAACAATATGTCAAGTTACGGATTTATTGATCTATTCTCATAAAACTATTGTTCCATAAAGATAGCCGTCATGGAAAAATTCCAGTGTCGGAAAAATAATTATCTTTCAAGCTCTTTGTCTTTACAAAGCGCGCGGTTAAACCGAATACATCGAAACCAAAAATTGTCAAAGGAAGAAAACTGGCCAGAATAATCGCTTCTATTTGGTTTTTATTGCTGGATGAATTATTTTTCCTGGCAATATTTTATCAGAAATATTTAACATGTTCTTCTGTATTTGAGCGCTTTGCCTAAATTTACTGCCTCTTTTAGAATTTCAAGAATGACACAAAAGATATATGAAAGTACTACGCCGAAGTTGAAGCAATTTAAACCTAAAAATTACACTACTACGTAGTTTCCACAGTGTTCTTCGAATTATTCCTCTTTGAAATGTGTAAAATGAACTCTTTAAGAAACTGCTTGCAATCGTTAATAGAAAAGTACGTACTGCTTTCTTCCTAGCGGGCTATATATAAACAGGATGCGACAATTTGCGGAATGGCTGCAGCGTGTAGCTAGGGTAATCATTCAGGCAACATAAATCTGTAACTTACGCTTTCTTGAGAATTAAAACATAATAAACCACTATAAGTCATTTGTTGTCGAGATGTAGAGGAATTTATACGTGTTCCTGTGTTACTGCTGGCAGAAAAAGTGAACGAATTATCATGAAGTTTGTATTTAAATATGGGACGTGGGACTAGAACAGTCTACTTCAGTGAGCGAAATGAAGGGTTCAGTTCGACATTCCAACCACGTGAAGAAGGTTGGAGCGTACTACGGCCAAAATGTTGTAACAAATATGGCAACAAAGATGAGGACAATACTCCAAATAATGTAAATAGTGTACATAATACCTCATCTAAGAAATATAGACATATACTGAAAGGCCGAAACGTTGTAATAAATATGGTGACAAAGACGAGGACAATAGTCCGAATAATGTATATAGTGTACAGAATACCTCACCTCAGAAATATATACAGATACTGAAAGGCCGAAACGTTTTAATAAATATGGCGACAAAGATGAGGACAATAATTCGAATAATGTAAATAATATACATTATAACTGAACTCAGAAATATAGACAGATACTGAAACGCTGAAACGTTGTAATAAATATGGCGACAAAGATGAGGAAAATAGACCAAATAATGTAAAAAGTGTACATAATACCTCACCTCAGAAACATAGACAGATACTGTAACGCTGAAACGTTGTAATAAATATGGCGACAAAGATGAGGATCATAGTCCTAATGCTGTAAATAGTGTACATAATACCTCATCTCAGAAATATAGACAGATACTGAAAGGCCGAAACGTTGTAATAAATATGGCAACAAAGATGAGGACAATAGTCCGAATAATGTAACTAGTGTACATAATACCTCATCTCAGTAATATAGACAGATACTGAAAGGCCGAAACTTTGTAATAAATATGGCGACAAAGATGAAGACAATAGTCCAAATAATGTAAAGTGTACATAATACCACATCTCAGAAACATAGACAGATACTGAAAGGCCGAAACTTTGTAATAAATATGGCGCCATAGATGAGGACAATAGTCTTAATAATGTAAATAATGTGCATAATACCTCAACTCAGAAATATAGACAGATACTGAAAGGCCGAAACTTAATAAATATGGCGACAAAGATGAGGACAATAATTCGAATGATGTAAATAGTTTACATAATACCTCATCTCAGAAATATAGACAGATATGTCATGAAATTATCTAATATTATTAGATTTAAAGGATTAATTTCTGCATGTTTTCTCTTTTGCCATGATTTAATTATATGGACATCCCTTAAAATTTTGTCTAACGCATACATTAAAATAAATACTCCAAGAAAACACAGGACCGTAATTTTAGCAAATAAGTGTATCGAGTCTAAACTCTAATCTAAAATGCAATATGATTTGATATGATTTATATATTCATCGATCAGGCTTGGCCTGCCTTTATTAATAATGAGATACTCGATGTTATGTTAAAGATGTCTATTGTTGAACTATAATAAGAGTATATACCTTTTTGTTACCATAACAATGGAACATCTAGTTAATGAGTAAATCATATCAGTCTACTAATACATTGATTTTTATCTCTTTTTTTAGAAGATTGTCTTTTTGGAATATTTTTACTTTTAATAATCTTTTAAAAAACAGACTATATACCTGAATGCGACAAAGAGATGTAAGTGTATACACAAAGATATATAAACAACGCAATTGCACATTCTAAAACATTCCTGTTTTTTTATGATACAAGTAATCTGGTCTTATATAAAGCGAAAACAAGTTTTGAAAGCAGGTGGTTACAACTTTAACAAAACCGGAAAATGTTCTCTGAATTTATATAATGAAAAATGAAGTCAGGCGTTGAGTATTTATTATAAACATCATTATTCACCAAATTATGTCTAGACTCTAATATCTAGGTTAATAACCCGTTTGTAAGTCTATTTACACAGTCAACTTATACAAGGGACGGTCAGATTAGCCACGCCTCTATTAAAAAAAATTCAAACGCTATCACATTGAAAGATCATTTCATTTAGAATTTGTTTACAGTCTCCAAATATGAACTCTGTATTCATTAAGTACAGGGTTTCTTAGTTCTTAGAGGACAGGTCCTTTAATTACTCAAACATTTTTTATAACTTGTTCTGATTACCATTTCTTTTCAAATAAATATCAACAAATATAAAGCTAACTCATAAAATGAAAAGATGCTCTATAATCGTTGATTTAAAGGAAGAGGAATAGTGGTTTAGAAACTGCTTGTTTCCTGAAAGATGCACAGTTGTTTGTTGCGAAAGTTTTCAAAGAGGACTCGACAACAGTAGAAATATTTAAAACGCCCATTGACGGTCCTGATACAATCAGAAGACCAAAATTTCTACGAAACGTTCAGAGAATCGTTGATAAGAACGCCAGAAAGTCATTTAACGCCATTGCTAAGGAGGTCAATGTTTCAAGGCAATCTATCTAAAGAATTTTGTTTTAGGAACTTCGACACGAATCATATGTGATGCGGAGAGGGAAAATCATGTCTGAAAAAAAAAAAGATTCTTTCTTGATCTGCACAAAACTGAAACATTAAGGGGTTGAAATGATTTCGTTTATATCAGATGAGAAAAACTTTGTTCAGGAACAAACGGTCAATCAAAGGAATAACAGATGTGTATGCAGAGACACTAAGGATGTTTTAAGTGTAATGCATACGACGACGTTTCCGGCAACTGTGATGATTCTGGGAGTCCTGATCAGCGAGGGAGATGTCTTAACTATCCACTTCTTTCCTCGGGAACTGAAAGTCAAAGCTACTCACTAAAAGCTGTTTGAGAGAGTTATGAGGCCTTGGATACAGTGTTTTAGCAAAGGAAGATCGTACACTTACGAAGACGACCCAAGAATGGTTGAGTATGTTCGTCGTGTTTGATTTTGGCACGTCAGCTCGTTGTACTTACGAGTTATTATAATGAAGAACGTATAGCCTACACTGAGTATTTAAGAGCGCTCATTGGCAGCATTATGAATTCAAAACGATGTAATGTGATATTCATCAAGTGTTAGAATTCTCATCACGCTCCCATTTTGACACAGGAAGTGTGTTGTGAGGATGAATATTTCCCTACTGGTTTGGATTTGGCCGTCGGACGAAAGACATAAAAATACTCCTACATCAAGAGGAGTAGCAGCAGGAGCAAGAGGAACAGTAGCCTTTGTTGAAAACCCTCATTCACGTCTAAACATTCTCTTCCTTAGTTTCTATTCTACATTATGTTTCCCTGTAGCAAATGGAAATAAACTTTCTTTTAAAGCAATTCTGGTTTTCTACTATTGTTTTTGATGACTCACTTAAAATGCTAAGGATGCTTAATAATCACACTCGGTACAAAAACCGTCATTACGGGGTAGGTCAATACCTGCATTGGATGATCTGTCATAACAACGTAATACTACAAGAATTTACTCACTGAAGGTTCCGTCATATCGATCTTATTTTCAGACACTCATAGCAACATAACAATTTATCGAATATAATATTTCCACTTCATGTCAGTTGAAGACGGGGAGCACAGTGAGGTGGTTTCTTGATGGTTAGCATCAGCCATACCAATGGAAGCCAAAAGAAAGGTTATTTAATATGATTAATAGCCAGAAAATCACCTACATTTAAACGATTCTTCCATTGAATGATCCAAGATAATGGTGTACCCTTTTTTACTTGGACACCCATAGACAAATGCTATTAGCTATATCTCTTTTCTTTTTCTTTTTTTTTTTTTTGGCTAAATATTGGTCATTGATATTTTATTTTGATCGGCAATAGTAAATATTGGTAAAGAGTTCAGAGCTTAGGGTTTATTCATGCTACACAAGATCAGAGCTTATATACATGCAACTATCTTATGTTATATAACTCAGAATTTAGGTTTTATGATCATTATATTGAAACTATTGTTTATCTTATGTAAGCGTTGTTAGAGAGAATATTTCCCTACTGCTTTGGATATGGCCGTCGGACGAAAGACATAAAAATATACCTACATCAAGAGGAGTAGCAGCAGGAGCAGTAACAGCAGTAGCTATTGCTGAAATAGTTTCTATTCTACATTATGTTTCCCTGTAGCAAAAGGTAATAAACTTGTTTTTTAAGCAATTTCGCGTTTTCTGATAACTCGGTTACAACAAAATGAAAAGATATGCCGTGTTCATAATAACAGACCGAAGCATTCACGGTAATGTCAATAATGGCCGTTTGACTAGAGATCTGAATAATTCTAATGAAAAGCAAGTAAAAATAGAATGAAAAAAATGCCAGTAAATCATTCATAATCGTCATATTTTCCTATCTTAGTGTAAACTGTCTCTTTTTTCGGAAAAAAACGATTACAATTGACATATTTGAGGAGGCAGCAAGATAGAAACATTAGTCCTGGGTATGACGATAAACGACATCCGACAGCAAGGTTTCTGATCGGAAGATTGTCTCTTTTTGAAGAGCGTGGAACCACCGTTTATTTGCTGTTGTTCTCAGCTCCACCCTGACCAGAGATGGTAGCATGGTCCCAGCTATGGAGGAATAGTGGACACACAAACAAAAACAAAACATTATGAAAGTAAAAAATATATATTTTACAGTAAAAATGCAAGCAGTATTTTCTTATATTAAAAATTATCAACAATACCTATTTATAGTAAAATGACCAATAATACATTTTAACTGTAGTTGAAGGCAAACAATTGCGTTCAAAATATATTTAGTTGAAGCCATAAAATTGTGTTCAAATTATTTAGATTTCGGGATTAATTGACCCATAGAGGTCTTGATATTCCGCTAAACAAAAGCAACCAACCAAGCCGGCAACATGAAAGAACTCTTGACATTAATCCATATATCCATATATTATCCGACAATTTCTTAAAGAAATCAAACTGTATTCCATAATATAACTTCAACGAAACTAAAACATATAACACACATACCATCGCCTATCGTAATTATGGCTAAGCAAACATCTATCTGCACAAAAAGCTGCGTATCATCTACCATGTATTCAGTTGTGAAAGCAGAATGACATATTAATTCAAAACTCACAAGAAACTTAAATTATGACCCACAAGAGTATTGATATGCCGTTAAACAAACAAGATAAGACCCTAAAAAAACGCAACCATCACTTGGCTTTAATCGACGCGTTCTTTACTTCAACCGTTAGACGTTTTTTTTTTTTTTTGTCACTCATACTTGAATTTCCTTGAAACGTAATAAAGAAAGATATGTTGGTGAAACTAACACTCACAAGACACACTGAAGATGTGGGGGACGGGAAACATCGAGGAACCATACTAACGAGCTTGTCTAAATTAATGGAATAGAATATACAGTAAGAGATCAAGCATTATTTGCAATTAGAACGAGAGAATGTTGTGGAGAGCCATGATAAGCAACGTCCAAAACAGATACGCCTCATAAAAAGTATAAGATAAAATATTACCTTGTAGATTTATTTAATATATGAATTCCTAAAAAAAAACTGTGGATTCAATATATAGAAAAGTGAAATGTATCGGTAAAAACAATAGCAATAAATCTGAAATTAGTAATTCGAATATTGCATGAAATTATGAAAATGCTCCTCCTCAAATGTTTAAAAATATGGACATCTTTCTTTTCTGCGGAAACAGATTTCGGATGTAAGCATTCGAAATCGAATAAGTTAAGATTTTCAGGGCAATGGAAAAGAGAAAAAAAAACGGAAAGGCTAAAAAAGTTCATATTTGATGCCAAGCTGAGAATCAATTGAGAGAAATACTTCTCTAATGTCAAGCAGTTCTTGTTAATGTTACTTCCCGAGTGCCCAGTTTGTCCGATATTGAAAAAGCTATTAACCTACCATTTAGCAAGAAATGCTCTCTTGAATCAGAGATAAGACTCCTATATCTCAGGATTGACCCTAGGAAGAATGTTTAGTCTGAGTATCATTTGTCTGCAACCAATTCGACTAAGGAACAAATACCGTCTACCAAGAAAACGATCACAGTAAGTCACTTTATTAAATATTTAACGTCGTGTCCGGTCAAATGATTGATTTCAAAGCGGAAATATCCTGACAAGTCTTTTAGTGAACCTCTTGTTTAGAAGATAGACCAATGAACAGACGACTGAAAGATCTGAGATCCAATTAAATTCGAAAGTTTGTAGATATCCTGCTGTCGATAAGAATTATGAGGTTTTATAGCTGCATTCATTTCTAAGAACATGTCTTAAGTATCTGAATGCGTCTTGTCGCTCGAAAACAAAATAATCAAGATGTTGACATACGTCGTTGCTTCACAGAAAAGGTTAGAAAGAAAACCTCTATCACTACTGGAAGAAGTGATAACAGCTAGTGAACTAGAGAAAACTATTTTCCGAATAACTGTTTCGTAGAAAGATTTTATAAATTTCAGATAAGCAATATACTTTTGCTTCTCTAATGTGTTATAGATTGTTTGCTGAAAGAGTCAATCAAAATTTTAAATGAGAATGGTGTAGTTTAGACCGTTGCTTTGGATACTTCGAAGGGATTAAGGCAGGCACTGTCGTATTGGTTGTCTTCACAAGTTGAAAGTCTTATCTGTTGTAACATACCTACGGACGATAATGGGTATGTCCCCATTCACACACATAAAGTACTAAATACTGTATGTTGGTCTGCAGTTGGAGATTCGCCCCCAGCTGTGCTGGTTAAACTCTCTGTCCAGGGGCAGAGAGGATCCCCAGACGTGGCTATGTCGAAGGGTAGAGTCGGGAAACAGCTACCCGACTCTGTTTTATGTGGGATCTATGGGGAATTTTTTGCCGAGCCTACGGACTCGGATACCCTACATTAAATTCGGCCTTGTGCCACATATTAATGCGTGAGGTGGTTGGTAGATATCCTGCAGTTGGAAATTCGACTCCAGCTATGCTGGTCAAACTCTCTGTCCGGGTGCAGAGAGGATGACCCAGACGAGGCTATGTCGAAGGGCAGAGTCTCAAATCTGGAAACAGCTACCCGACCCTGTTTTATATGGAGTCTACGGGGAATTTTTGGTCGAGCCTACGGATTTGGATACCCCACATTAAATTCGGCCTTGTGGCACGTCTGACCGCGTGGGGCCGTTGTTAGGTATCCTGCAGTTGGATTCATTGTGGAATTCACTTGACTCACTTCAGAGCATTTGACTACTTCTACGCACCACTGGCGAATCTTATATGTGTTGTTCGTGTCCTAAGTATTATCGTTCATTACCAACCTTCGTTTGATTATTCAGTAACCTTCCCTAGGTTACAACATTATCAAACCGCGAAATGAAAATCATCTTGAATGGCCATTCTTCTAGATCATTTTACATTAATTCAGGCGTGCCCTCGGCTCTATCCCTGGGTCTACGTTATTCCTAATTTTCATAAATGAACTTCCTGATGTCATAAGTTCCCAGCTCTGTATCTATGCTGATGACACAGCTATTTATTCATGTGTTAATAGTAAGTCTGTTCGGTTTGATAAGCACAAATTAGAAGATGATCTCAAAAGTAACATACAATCTGATGTTAAATGGGACAAGGAGTGGCTTGTTAATTTTAACGCCTCCAAAACAAAATATGTTTCTTTTAATCATCTGAAAAAAACCCTTTTTACCTTCCATCGACATGGCTGATGCTATCCTCCAGGTGAGTGAACCATTACATCTTCTCGGACTAACATTTGATATATCAGTGGGAAAAGTATATTGAATTAATTGCTAAGGCTGCAGCTAAAGAAGTTGGTTCACTGTGTCGAGCCCGAAAATTTTTCTCGTTAGCATCTATCTTGTATAAGTCTACCATTTGTCCGTGTATTAAATATTGCTGCCACATCTCATCTGTTGCTCCTGCTATATATTTAGATAGAAATTTTCGATAATGTCCAAAGAAGAATTTACAATGTTAATGGTCCTGATCTGGCATCTCAGCTTCAGTCATTTTCCCACCTTTGCTTCCTTGTACCTTTTCTATAAATACTTTCATGGTAATTGTTCTGATTAACTTTCGTCTTAGCTCAGTACCTAATTTGGCGGTGAGGTCTAATCATTTTATAACTGAAATGGCTAGGTGTAACCGTAAATTCTATGATAACAATTTTTTCTATCGTACTTCTCGCATATACAACTCTCTTCCGGCTTCATGCTTTCCAGTCAACTTTCAAAAATTTAAATTCAGTTTCAATCGTTATCTTCTGCTTTCTTAATTCTTGTTCTTTTATAATTTCCCTCTTTTAATAGTGTATTATCTCATATTCTTTTACACTCAGTAACCCCTTACTTTTTAGTGGCTATATTTCCTTGCTTGGTATGAAATGTTTAAAAAATTTCCTTAATATCGACTGCTTAGATGCTTTGGATACGCATTTTAGATATTGAAAAAATCAAAGAATAAATTATAATAATGACTTCATATAATCTCTGCAGTTTAATATAAAGAGGTGCGAAAGTCTTTGACGCTAACCAGCTACTCCGGCTGCACAGGTGAGCATTTAAGACCGTACTGTTAACCGAGAGAGCTAAATTCTAATCTGTCAGCTGTATACAACCGCTATCTCAGATCAAGGATTAGAAACTGCTACGAGTGAATGAAGTTTATGAATATAAAAGAGGATCATACTTCTTGGAAACTCGCTGTCTGGCGCTACAGAATCACAAACAAAGAACTGTACTGAATAGCAGAAATCACGTCAATTGAAGACATTTAACAACAGCAACAAATAAAATGGATATCACCGTCGGTTACATTTGCTACCGTTCCCCCAGCAACTATTTCCCGAGACCGGGCCACTTTTAGTAATATTTTCAATTGCGCTTTGTCCGAAGTCAGAGATACAATATAGTTTGTCCATCCGAGGGCAGATACTACACTTTGATCTCAGCCTGAAGTCCAAGAAATGAGGAAAAATAACCTTAGTAATATTGGTTACTTAGTTAATGATTTCCTGATAAGATATTTAATATCATATGCTATTTCCTGGTATATTTAATTATATGATATTTTCTGATACGATATTTAATATGTTGTGCTAACTCCTGACATGATATTTAATATGATATTTCCTCATATATTTCCAGATATGATATTGCTGTAACCAAGTAGATTAAGAAATAACAAAACAAGAGTTTACTGATAAACCGTGTATTGAACAGTAAATACAACAACCTGGGTGTGTGTGTCGGCTTGCCAGCGGTCAATCTATACTACTGTTGATATTTAGTATCCCCCACAAGGGTAGATGTGGCACAGGGTTTAAATCCCTGTAGAACCCTCTTAAAATGGTTCGGGTGTTTCTACCTCACCGGACGAGACACTGCCCTTCGGCACAGCCACGTCCGGGTTCCTCTCTGCCCAAAGACAGAGTTCGACAGCAGCTGCGAACAGTCACAGCCCAGTAGAACAATCTATACTACTGTTAACATTTAACAGCCGCCCCCTACAAGGGTGTATGTGGCACAAGGCCGGTTTATTGCGGATACTCCGAGCCGGTAGGCTCGGCCAAAAATATTCCCTTTGAACCCGCTTAAACGGGTTCAGAGACTGTTTGCCTCCCCGAACGAAACTTTGCCCTACGGCAAAGCCTCGTCCGGGTTCCTCTCTGCCGAAGTAGAGAGATCGACAGTTGAACAATCTGGTCGACTGTTCCCCCGAGGCTTACTTTCCTACTAATTTTATAGTAAGCGGAAAATTCCACAATAAACTCATTAGAGGGAGGACACCACAACAGATATTTAATATGATATGCTTTTTCCTGATATTATATTTAATGATATATATTTCCTGATAATGCTATTTAATGATATTTCCTGATATGATATTTAATATGATATGATATTTCCTGATATATTTCTTGATATGATATTTAATGGGATTTTCTGATATGATATTTTATGATATGGTGTTGAATGTTTCCTTATTAGGAAACAGGTAATATTTACATGGCCATTGATGATACGAAATGGAGGCATTTGCTTTCAACGCTTGTTGTTTTCATTAACCATATGTTTTAAATCGTCAAGTTGAAAACATTGAATCAGCCTAATCTGCCACATCGATGTTACTTTAATACTTTACTACTCGGCAGTTTTAAATAAAAGGCGTCGCCATCTTTTGTACAACGAGATTGAGGTCTTTTTTTATTAACGTTGTCCTCGCTTCACTTTTATTAACTGAGACATGTTTTCGAAATCCAGATTAATGCATCGATAAAACTTTCTGTCATGTATCCACATCTCCAGAAAACCTTCGATCTTAATACCTTTTCTCCATCACCCACATACACGCATTTCACCATATAACACTGATCTCTCTATCTCTCTATCTCTCTCTCTTTCTGTCTCTGTCTCTGTGTGTGTGTGTGTGTGTGTGTGTGTGTGTGTGTGTGTGTGTGTGTGTGTGTGTGTGTGTGTGTGTGTATGTCTCTCTCTCTCTCTCTTAATTCTATTTGTATCGTTTCAAATGTCTGGCATTGTTGAAAAATATCTATAAACACGCTGTCGTCGTGGCAAAATGTTTTCATGAAATCAATACATTTATATTGCTTTTCCATTTTATAGATGTACGTTTTTATACATGCATTACATAATCCCTTTTCTCAACATCCCGTTTGCGCTGCGCCACAGCACCACCGGCTGAAATATTTTAGGCATTGCAAAAAAAAATAAATAAATAATTTGGACTATTTTAATATCTTAAATTAAATTACAAAAAGGTATTACCCTACTTATCCTCGGATTTTACACAAATGAAATCCCAGTTTCTTATTTTAGATATAAAATCCATAAAAGTTTTGCAAATAACAAAACTTGGTTGAAGATATGTTTGAACGGAAAATTCTAAAATGAAGTAATTTCGTTAATTTCAGTATTTGTAGAAACCTTTTTCACCATCTTTTTTCCGCTTAACCAGAGAAAACTTTTTTTATTTTTACAAAAATACTCTGGATTATTTTAATATTTTAAATTGAATTACAAAACCCTAATATCCTATTTAGTCACTTGTTTTTTTTTATACAAATGAAATCTGGGTTTCTAATTTTAAATATAAAATCGATAATATGCGTCAAAATAACGAAACTGCAACTTGGCAGACGATATCTTTGGGCTGAGGATTCCGAGATGAAGTAATTTCATTAATTTCAGTATTTGAAAACTGTACTTTTGACAGATCTTCTTATATCTTTATTATCATTCTTATCACTTTTCCTTCGTGATGTTCTTCACTATTTATTTTAATCTTTATGATATCAGAACCATAAAAATAGGTTCAAACTTGAAATTTCTTCCCATGAAACAATATTTAAAGAGGCGATCAGAATTGTTTTATTTAAGAGAATCTTTTAATCACATGCAAAGCAGTAAAGCCAGCATGACACAAAGGGTTACTGAGTATGAAATAATGAGAAAAAAAAGAAACATTATTAAGAAATGAGAACAGTTGTGTAATACTCTTCTGTTGTATTTACTCTTCAATACACGATTTATATGTAAACTCTTGTTTTGTTATTTCTTAATCATCTATTTGGTTACAGCAATATCATATCTGGAAATATATAAGGAAATATCATATTAAATATCATGTCAGGAGTTAGCACAACATATTAAATATCATATAATGAAATATAATTAAATATCATATCAGGAAATATAATTAAATATCATATCAGAAAATATCATATAATTAAATATCATACCAGGAAATAGCATATGATATTAAATCTCTTATCAGGAAATCATTAACTAAGTAACCAATATTACTAAGGTTATTTTTCCTCATTTCTTGGACTTCAGGCTGAGATCAAAGTGTAGTATCTGCCCTCGGAAGGAAAAACTATATTGTTTCTCTGACTTCGGACAAAGCGCAATTGAAAATATTACTAAAAGTGGCCCGGTCTCGGAAAATAGTTGCTGGGGGAACGGTAGCCAATGTAACCGACGGTGATATCCATTTTATTTGTTGCTGTTGTTAAATGTCTTCAATTGACGTGATTTCTGCTATTCAGTACAGTTCTTTGTTTGTGATTCTGTAGCGCCAGACAGCGAGTTTCCAAGAAGTATGATCCTCTTTTATATTCATAAACTTCATTCACTCGTAGCAGTTTCTAATCCTTGATCTGAGATAGCGGTTGTATACAGCTGACAGATTAGAATTTAGCTCTCTCGGTTAACAGTACGGTCTTAAATGCTCACCTGTGCAGCCGGAGTAGCTGGTTAGCGTCAAAGACTTTCGCACCTCTTTATATTAAACTGCAGAGAAATTAAATTATATGAAGTCATTATTATAATTTATTCTTTGATTTTTTCAATATCTAAAATGCGTATCCAAAGCATCTAAGCAGTCGATAATAAGGAAATTTTTTAAACATTTCATACCAAGCAAGGAAATATAGTCACTAAAAAGTAAGGGGTTACTGAGTGTAAAAGAATATGAGATAATACACTATTAAAAGAGGGAAATTATAAAAGAACAAGAATTAAGAAAACAGAAGATAACAATTGAAACTGAATTTAAATTTTTGAAGATCAAAGTTAACCGGAAAGCATGGAGCCGGAAGAGAATTCCACAAGTGAGAAGTGTGAGAAAAGAAACTATTAGCATAGGATGTACGGTTACACCTTACCAACTCGACTTTAAATTGATAGGACCTAGCCGCCTATCTAGTACTGGGGTTAAATTCATAAATTCTCGGTAGCATAGCGAAGAGTTCACCCGAACAGTTACCATGAAACTATTTATAGAAAAGGCAGAGGAAAGCTACATTATGTCGGTGGGAAACTGACTGAAGCCGAGACGCCAGGTCAAGACAGAAAATATTGCAGATTCCTCTTTGAATTTTATCAAGAATTTCTAAATATACAACAGGAGCGTCGGACCATATGTGACAGCAATAATTACTCAAGGAAGAATGGTAGACTTATAAATATCTAAGATAAATTCAGCAGAGAAAATTGTCTAACACAGTGAACCAACGTTCTTATGAGCAGACCTAGCAATAGATTCAATATAATCTTTCCACTTCATCTCACCAAGAATGAAAGTCTGACAAGGAGCAACTATTCATTCTCATGAAGGTTAGTATCGTCCATCGGTTGGCAACATGGAAGTCTTTCAGATGATTACGACAATCGTCTTCAGATCCTTGAGATTAGAAATTCTAACTTTTTTTTTTTTTTTTCTTGTACATAAACATTTTCTTACAGAAGATTTTATATGGATATTAAAAATATTATTTATTCCAGTAAGGACATTTGTCAAACTGTTAGTTTCTTTTCATCCCAGAGTAAGCATGTTCACCAAATAGTTTCAAAATCTTGGCATGATTGTTTTAAACATATGTGCGTATTTAAAATGGTAATGAATGGTGGGACAGGGAAGAAAAAACTGATCTATCCTACCGTGGAGCATGTAATAATAATAGATATTGCTTTTAGTCTAGGACACACATCGAGAGAAAAATAAAACATGGCGTTCCATCTTTGAACCATATTCAAGTGTCTCCTGTCTTCTTTTAAATATTACAAAAGAGCATAGCTCAGTTAGAATACGCCAGCAGAAGTCTTTGCAAACCCCTTTTGCCAATTTTAATGCCTCACACTAACTTTTTTTCTTCAACGCAGGTTTCTCAACTCATCAGTGTTTTTTTTTTCCTTCTCTGTATTCTTAGAATGGTCTAATGCGTTTCAGCTAATGAAGATATAATAACATTATGTGATTCCTCGACGTTTTGATCAAGATTTGTTAACATCGGTTTGGACTCTTGTTTATTAATGAATTTTAAATTTATCCTTTCTTTTCTTTTTCTTCTTACTATCAAAGGAGCAGTGGCTTTTTTGAGGTAGCATAAAAATCTCAAATAATGTATAGTTCTGTGGTTTTTCTTTTTCTAATATACAAAGTTTATGCAATCGTGTGTAGAAATTCTCTTTTTCTGAAACAGCGCATGTTTGCACTTGTGGGATGAGCTGATATCAAATGAATCTTACAGCCGAGAATAACAATGTCGCCAGTCATCAGTCTTTCTGATTGGTGTACGATATTGTTTATTATAGTATCTGATGATTTGTATATTGCAATTCCAACTCCATGTTGCATCTCGTCGCTATCTTGTTGCAGATGTGTCTCGTTGTCATCCTTTCTCCTTATTCCCATCATCTTTTGCACCAATAAAAGCCATTAGGGTGAAATAAGCATAAGCAACTATCCAAAATAAATTTCGTAAAAACAGAAATTTCATATCATTTACATATCACCCAAATAATTCAAATGTACACATCAAAATCATATCCGGATATGAGGCACTCCGGATATAAGGGATTCCGGATATGAGGAATTTTTAATGTGAATGTAAAATTGCAAATATAAGACCAGATAATAATCAGAAAGGACAAAAGGCTTGGAGAATTAAACACTCGGAAGTTACTGTAGAATTTCTCTTTTTCTGAAACTGCGTTTTTTTTTGGGGGGGGTCATTTTGGGGACTAGCTGGTATCATTCGGATCATACAGCCAAGAATAACAATGTCGGCAGCCATTAATTTTTCTAATTGTCTATTACAATATCTTCATTTTTTTCTCCTTGTGGCCAGTTCTAAGTACTTCACTCTCAGTAACCCCCCCCCCTTTGCGTCTCAATTGCTTTATCGTCTTGCTTGGGGTGAAATGATTAAAAAATACTTTCTTTAATATCGACCGCTTAGATGCTTCGAGAAACGGATGCGCATTTTAGAAAGAGAGAAAAATCGAAGAATAAATTATGATAATGACATCATATAATTTAATTTCTCTGCAGTTTAACATAAAGAGGTGCAAAAGTTTTTGACGGCAACCCGCAATTCCGGCTGCACAGGTGAGCATTTAAGACTGCACTGTCAACCGAGAGAACTAAATTGTCAGTTATATACAAAAGCTATCTCAGGTCAATGATTACAAATATTATGTCCAGCATTTAAAGGCGTATTAGATGAAGCTTGAAAAAAAAAATTTAGGTATAGCGCATGTCAAACTAAATTAGAAAAAAACTAAGAAACATTAAATAATACATTTATCGGCGTATAAGACGCATGCAATAAATGTCTAACAAAGTAAAGATAAAAATCAAAAACTTAAAATCGTTATTTTTGTCATTAAACGGGTTATAAAATTCGTAGTTTACATTGAATGAAAAAATTACTAAACGTGCTAAATGGTAAATTTAGTACCAAACGTACTAAATGGTAAATTTAGATATACATTGGCGGAAATAGGAAATCCGGCTTTCACTCACGTTTAAGACGCATACATTAAAAGACTGACCAATAAAACAATATTTATATTCTTCATCTCGCCGCTTGTAAAATCTGTAATTGTAAATTAAAAAAGACATATAGTAATTGCCGGTGTACCGAACCAAGGCGGAGGTGTCACGAGCATGCAAGGGATTTACAGAGAATGAGAGCAAGAGTAAAGAGGGTTGTTTGAGGAAAGGATCTAAAGAAGGACGGGGATCAGGATCACGGCATCAGAAGATGTTGATTGACATTACCTTTGAACATATGAAGATTATAGCTATCAGGGAAGCAAGTAAGAGGAAGGGAGTTACACTGTTAGGAAGTGCGAGAGAAGAAGCTGTTGGAATAGAAGAGGTGGTTACATTTAACTGTTTCGACAGCAAAAGGGTGGGAACGAGATTCCAACTTAGTAGCATTCTTAAATTCATGCAATTAGTGCTCCAGTGAAAGTAGCACATTAAAAGACTGACCAATAAAACAATATTTAAATTTTGCATTTCGCCGCTTGTAACATCGGTAATTGTAAATTACGAAAAAAACACGACATATACCACTAGACGGTGTACGAAGGCTGGTAAATTCTTCGAGTGATATTAAATTAACCTTAGGGTATATAGTACCCAGCGCAAATTTTCCTATTTTTAATTACAATTTTCAGTACCTGATTTTCTTACCTGAATAATATGTTTTTCAATTCCTATTAATGTACAAAGTTTGAAGTGTCTACATGTGAAATATTTCAAATCAAGATTTATATTTAATATTTTTTTTTATTGATATTTTCAAAATCGGGTATGATATACCTATGGTTTGTAGTGGTATAACCTTAATTGATGGTTAATGTTCTAGGGTTAATAAAAAAAAAACTTAGAGCAATTATTCCTAACTGCATTTGCGGGTGTAAATATTGGTCAAATACGACAATTTAAAATAAATTAACATAATCTCGGATGAATCTAATTATTCGTTTTACACGTGGTATAAGAGACATATGCACGCTTGTGCAAATTAAGTGAAACAACTGCTTTAGTTTCCTTTCTTTCACCATACGGTCAGTTTTAGACTCACTGGAGTGACAGTGTGTAATCGAATTCTATTTTTGTATCAGAGTAGGTCATTTGCAGTGTGTGCAGTAATATAAATCTATTTTCGGGGCGTATGATGAATTTTTTTTGGACTTGAAAAATATTTCGCCATCCGCGCTTGCATCAGATTTTTGTCACGCCAGACACTATTGTCTCGATTGTCGATTAGTTGTACCAAGGCCATTTTCTGCAAGGGACGTTACTCCAAGGAAGCTTACGAAAATTGTAACGCTGAACGGACACACTGGCAAGCCTTGCCAGTGAGCAAATCAAAGTACTATAGACTAACCCAGAAACTCTCCTGATTTAAATCCAATCGAGAATCTGTGGTCAATCTGCAAGGATGGATTTCGTAGAGTGGACCTACGAAGCACTAACATGTGCACTGGGTCATGTTTCATTGGAAAAATACGAAAAAAGAAGTAAACATTAACGAAATTATTCGTTTTGTTTCAATTAATTTGCACAAGGGGGTATTATAAACCGTACATATAATTAAGTGCAAGTAATTAGTAAGCACATCTAATCAACTTGTGTTAAGAAAGCCTCTAGAATAAATGATAATTATTGCATCTGATGTGTTGCCCGTCTTAAAATCTGACAAACACAGTGTTTATATTAGTCTAAAACTAACATTACTAGAGAGAAGAACTATTATATTTAATTGCGTTCAAATTGTAATAATGAAAATATATTACTTTTAAAATCCAATAATATGATAATCGAAATAGATCATGTGAAACTCTAATAGAAATATAAAAGACAAAATCGTGTCTGTCGTAAGAACTTTACAAGAATTCAAGAATACTGCTTTCAGTTTATGTATGTAGATATCACGAAGATTGTGCTTTGGAACAAAAAAAATGATAGCATAAAAAAAACATAAAGTATAAATGCAAAACATGCAGTCATTCGATGGGAAAAAAGATCAATAAATTTCTTTTTTAAACAACTCACGAAAATAAAGTTAAAACAGACATAAAAAAAATGATCTGGCATGCGACTGCACGATATTGTCACGTCGTTTGCTAAGATGAGAGAATTAGATTTTATTTTTCTTTTAATTTATATACACGATTTTAAACGGACAAATTTAAATGCCAAAATATTTATTTCTGTTCTTTTCTTAGGATTTCGAAAGAATTCAACATGCTGTCTTTCTCTCGCGTATTTCGTTTAAATTTATTTCTAGGAATGAAGGAAAATTTTTAAACGTTTTAATCCCGTCTTCTTCATTCCTCTCCTGTCTCAACTGACCCCAAATTATTCAGTTTACATTTTTTCAAAACCTTTGTTTTTGTTGTATTTTTCTCTTTTTCTCCTCTTATACTTTTCATCACTTGGGCGTTTCGTCGTGGATAAAATGCTGATCTTGCAGATCATATGTAAAGTTCAGTTCTACTCACCGGGTGCTTAG
The DNA here is from genome assembly GCA_903632075.3 of Acanthosepion pharaonis. NCBI lineage: Eukaryota > Metazoa > Mollusca > Cephalopoda > Sepiida > Sepiidae > Acanthosepion > Acanthosepion pharaonis. The sequence goes on from CAHIKZ030000133.1 coordinate 295,565, forward strand.
CATCAATAGCCATTTCGTGTTCTGCTATTTTTAATTATTGTGTTATTTCTCATTGGCTAAGCAGACCTCACGGGCATCTAATTTTATCAATGCTATGGCCCAGCTTTTTGGAATGTACAGCTATACATACACACACACACACCAAACACACACACACACACATATATATATATATATATATATATATATATATATATATATTAAAGACATTTTTTTTTATGTTTAACGTTCTTTTTATAGATACAAGTATTTAAGTAAATGCTCTGTTTATAATAAACAGTATTAAATAACATTTACCAGCCTGAATGTCCGAGAAATTTTCATAGAAAATATTCGTTCTTTGACAGGATTCGAACCTGCATCCTATACGGAACCGTCATTTACGCTGACGTGCCTTACCGATCGGCCACAAAGAAGCGTAAGAAGCGTTCGGTAGACAAGGTCGAATTTACTGCTAATAAACTTCCATGAATCTCGTACATTCATAACTGCTCTGGCGTATCAAATGTAAACAAATGACGTCATATATTAAGAAATGGACAAAGTCCGACAATTTATTTATTTATTAAAGACATTTTTTTTAATGTTTAACGTTCTTTTTATAGATACAAGTATTTAAGTAAATGCTCTGTTTATAATAAACAGTATTAAATAACATTTACCGGCCTGAATGTCCGAGAAATTTTCATAGAAAATATTCATTCTTTGACAGGATTCGAAGTTTATAAGCAGTAAATTCGACCTTGTCTACCGAACGCTTCTTTGTGGCCGATCGTTAAGGCACGTCAGCGTAAATGACGGTTCCGTATAGGATGCAGGTTCGAATCCTGTCAAAGAACGAATATTTTCTATGAAAATTTCTCGGACATTCAGGCCGGTAAATGTTATTTAATACTGTTTATTATAAACAGAGCATTTACTTAAATACTTGTATCTATAAAAAGAACGTTAAACATAAAAAAAAAAGTCTTTAATAAATAAATTGTCGGACTTTGTCCATTTCTTAATATACATATATATGTATAAGAGGATAGAATCCAGGTCGAAGTCAATGTCCAGGACAGAGTAAGAATATAATATAAAAGTAGGTACCTCCACGAGGTCGCTAAAAAAAAAGGGCAGCATGATGGAAAAAGACGCCAAACTTGACGAAAACAAAATTTTATCGTCTAAATGTTTATGTTATTATTAAGAGGAAAAATCAAAGTATTTTGTGGGTATCTTTTACATTTTTTAATCGTTTCTAGCACGTCCAAAATTTTCGTTTAAAATCTTGTTTTTTTTAGTCATCAAAATTTACCATTTTTTTCCATTTTATAAAAAACTGAAAATCTCTCTTTGAAATTCTTTTAAATATCAATTATCATTTTTTCAAAACTTATTTTAAGAAAATCAAAAATTATAATGTTTATTTAAAATATTTTGAACCAAGCTTAACTTAGCTTCTGCGCCGAAAATATGTAATTTGAAAATGAAATAAAGCAGGTCATAAACTTTCGCGTCACTTGACAGGTGATGAATGACATATTGACGGATTCCGTGAGGATAATTTGTTCTACGGAAGGAGAAAAGTGAAATTATTTACATTTAAGTGAACAAATTATTTACCTCGTTATTTTTAAGGAAAACTTACAGCGCTCTAATTTTTTTTTTTTTTTTTTGTAGTTAGCTTTCACCTTTACGTTTACGATGCTTTATGGAAAATATATTATAAAGAAATTAAAATAATACTGTTAAGAGTGAGATTAAATTTCATATTTCATAAGAAAGGTATCTAATTAATTTATAGGTCCCTTTCTTTATCAGAAGTGTACATAAAATACTATACTTTTATGTACATTTATTACATTTTACTGTGTTATTTGTATTTCCATTCATTTTATTAATAATTTTGATATTTCATTTATGGAAAAATGTCATAACTGAGATTAATATAAAAATAAGATCATATAAATTTCATAAGATGATACTGAGACTTGTAGGTACACTTCTCAGTTGAAATTGAAAAAACAAATTAATTTCTCGACACGTGTTTCGCAAAAGTAAAAGCCTTAACAGCGGAGAACAATGCTTAACTCAAATAACGCAACTTAATTGTATTCTTGTTGGTCTTCCGTACTTTATAATTACATCCCGATTATAAACACAAAAATACATTTCTTAATTACTGCGGGTCTTCTGATTAGTCAAAATGATACAATTTACAACGCGTTAAAAAATGATCTCATAAGGACAATTAGGGCACCCGATGCGGCTTTTAACTAATTTTATAATATTTTAACAACTTAAACGTAAAAATATATTATAATTAAAAAAAATAACAAATAATAGTATTAAAAATTCATTTTTCATCGAAAAAAATTTTTGCTTTCAGAAAATATTGTCCATATTCATAAAAACAACTAAAAGCGAATAAAAGTATTTGAAATTAAATAATATCTTTGTTTTATTGAGTTTTGTGTGTTACAATTCAGAGCTGATTTTCAGGTGGGGGGTCCAATTAAAAAAAACATGATTTGCATTCCTCAAAGCCTTGTGCTTTTAACTATTGTAATCACTAAACCTGACGCGATCGAATTTCTAGCGTTTTCATAAAATTAGTTATGGGGGGTGGGTAATAAACATAAAAAATATCTCTGCCATGACTTTAATAAATATCGATCATCTATGAATAGTTTCTGAAAGTTTCATTAACATCCGACAATTATTTTTATTTTTGCAAGATTTTCCAAATTAATGTGTGTCACACACAAAAATAAACGTGCTCAAAATTGTCTATGTTATTTTACTAGTTCCGGTGATACAAAGAGAAACAAAGTTTTTTTTAATCAAAATTTAGAATGTTCTAAAAGAAAGAAAAAAATTTAAAAAATGATTAAAATAAACTTTGATCTTTCCTCTTAATAATAATATAAACATTTAGACAATAAAATTTTGTTTTCATCAAATTTGGCGTCTTTTTCATCATGCTATGCTCTTTTTTTAGCGAGCTCATGGAGGTACCTATAAGGCTGAGATACTAATAATCCATATTAGTGTTTGAACCATTGGTAATATTTTTTTCAAAAATATATTTCTGGTAATAGTTTGTTTTGTTTTTTTCTTTAAAATCTTATTTCTGGTAATAATTTTTTTACGAAGTATTTCTGTTATTAAAACCTATTTTTACACTTTTATAATGCTTTTTATATCAGTTTTGGGGTTAACTATTTGCCCATAGCTGGGACCCTAACAGGTGCTACCACCTGGAGTCACCAGCAATTAAGAGGAGTTTCCACGTCCCTCAAAGCCTCCTGATCAGAGGCCTTGCTGTTGGATTCAGTTTATCTTTTTACGCAGGACGCGGATGTAGTTTATCGTCAGGATGGGGAAATAATAATAGGACTGTAATGTTGCATCAGTGGGAAAGGCAGCATAAACGATTTTGAACACTATCAAGACCGTCAGGTGAGTGTTAATGACGACCAAACGTTTCAAATACTCACTGCTTATACCGTCCTTGTGGAGTTGTACAAGATTAAACTAAGCTTTGCAAACAAATACAAAGAAAACAAAATTTAAAGTGAGAAAAAAAATCTACTCAATAAGCGATGCAAAGGGGAAACAAGTTTATTTTGCATCATGGCTTCCTTTCTGATATCAGGTGGTTTGATGCATCAACATTGAGTAATTATTTAAGAAGTTAATCCTGTAGACGATTAACACGAATGAAGACGAATCTTGTTGAATTGTTAAATTAAGTTTTATAAGTAGCTAAAAGGATGACGTTAATGTAAAGCTGTTCATATATGATGAGGTGTACTTTCTTCGTCTTCGAAGAAATAAACATTAACAACTAAAAAACAAAGAAATTCATCTACAGCGATAATGGAGCAGTTCTTGGAATCATGTCTGTTTGGATCAGTCGTCATGAATGTGAAACTTGGTAATGTGAATGGCTTGTTAACCACTACGACACGACAAGGAGATTTCTTCTGTGTTTATCCTCATCTTTCTTTTTATCATCACAACTGTTTAGCCGTTATGCGCCATCGTTTCATCGTTTGTCTTTCGATCCCTGTTATCTTCAGGGAATTTTCAATTGAACCCTTTATCTCAACGATGCGGTAGATTTTTCTGCTTATACTGTCCATGTCTAGGAATATCACGTTTTGTTTTTTTTTTTTTGTTTGTTTTTTTTCAGTACTGCGCAATTATTACAAGACCTTTTTCCACTGGTTTCCGAATTACGAATAGGAAAGACGGAGAGCGCACCGGTCGAAAAATTATATTAATACCATAAAGATGAGGATATTAATCTTACTCTAAATAATGTAAATAATGGCAGTATTTCATTACGAGAAATTAAAAACAGAAAGTTTGTTTACAGAGTTATTCACTAAGCCAGATATCTCTCTTCGGATAAAAGATACTTTATTTCGAATAAAAGAAACCTTATTTCGAATAAAAGTAACCTTATTTCGAATAAAAGATACCTCATTTCGAATAGAAGATACTCTTATTCAAAGTTATAAGACAGTTATTTGCTACTATAAAGATAAGAATTTAATGTCACGACGCCATTAATGAACTATTTTTGGCCCATTTGTGATGTAGGTAAATAAAAAAAATAGTTTCTTTTTAATTGGCACTAACATACTCCCTTGGGCAAATTAATTGAAACAACCGCTTTAGTTTCCTTTCTTTCGCCATACATTCAGTTTTCGACCCACTGGAGTGACAGAGTGTAATCAATTTCTATTCTTTTCCTTTAATTAGGTCATCTGCACTGATGTTCAGTAATATGAATCTATTTTCGGTGTTTATGATGAAATTTGTTTGGCCTTGAAAAAGATTGCGTCATCCGTGATTACATTAGATTTTCATCACGCCCAGACACTATTGTCGCGACTGTCGATTAGTTGTCCAACGGCCATTGACTGAGATGGACGTTACTCCAAGGAAGCGTACAAAAATTGTAACGCTGCACGAACCCATTGGCAAGCTTTAGTAGTGAGCAAACTATAGATTGGCGTGGAAATTCTCCTGATTTAAATCCAGTAGAGAATCTGTGGTCAATCTGTAAGGAACGACTTCGTGGAATGGACATACAAAGTACTAACATGTGAACTGCGTCATGTTTCTTTAGAAAAATACGAAAAAAAGTAAATAATAACGGAATGATACGTATTGTTGCAATTAATTCGCACAAGGATGAAGACGTGCTAGAACACTGGGCCTTTGGCCAAACATTTTTCACAAATTTCTGATTATGATTACTTGAATTATTTACATTATTCGGACTGCTGTTCTCATCTTCATTGCCATATTCACAACCTTTCGGCCGCTGTACACTCCGGTATTGTTCTAGTGATTAGAATTTCGAACCGAAACCTTTATTTCGTCCACCTAGGTAGACTGTTCTAGTTCCACGTCCCATGCCTTTTCTGATTGTCACAGTTATTTCGCTTTAACTCGACTCCCCAAGTTCTTTTTTTTTCTCCACTGCTGTGGCCTTGTATAGAACTGATGACTCTTTCGCTCTATTCACTGTATGTATCCAGCGTCTTTATCCACTGAAAACATTTCCTACCGCGACGTAATACTAAACCTCTTATATGGCAGTGAATGCTATACAAATATCCTCACAAATAAAAAGCAGACGTGTGGCAACAGACATTTAATTCAACATAAGGACGATGAGAATACCAAATACCGAGTCCGGAAGATTTAAGGAAAATTGTAGTAAAAAGTTTACTTATGCTAAGAACTGGAAAGAGGCAGTTGAAAGCTCGCGGATGTATAATTAAGATTGATTGAGATGTTGAAAGTAAGATGAGTAGAGAGAAGCGGCAAATGGCCCACCCAACGTGTTTGTGTAAATGGATGATAGAACTGGGGTTGACAGGCAAAATAATATATATATTGATGAAGAGGTTATTTAACTCACCCCCACCCACGCTGCGAAGTAGGATGTTGTACAAGGCCGTTATTTAATGCGGGGTAAAACCGAACCCGTAGGCTCGGGCAAAAATTCCCCGTAGACCCTGTAAAAAAACTGGGTCGGGTAGCTGTCTACCTCCCCAGACGAGACTCTGCCCTTCGGCATAGCCTCGTCTGGGCTCCTCTCTGCCCGAAGGGAGAGAGTGCGACTAGCTTTGCTGGAGACGAATCTAATTACCGAAGCAAAGCCCGGAAGTTGTGAAGAGACATAATCACACACATCCTGAACGAACATAAAAGAAAAAACTGGTTTTAGAAATCCTGTAAAATCAATATCATTGTAAGTCGAAATCGAAAATAAAGGCGCTCACACAAAATATATTGATATATTGATAAAATATATTGATTTTAATTTTTTTTTTTTTTTTTTTTGCTTTTTATCGGTATGTAATCTCTTTTAGACCGCATTTACATTTTTAGCTGAGCGTCAAGATAATATCCGTTTTTCATTGCGTGATGTTTGATTAGAAATGATAAAATAATTATATGGCGACTTTAGAGGAAAATTAACTTTCTATTAAAAGACAAAATTGGTAAGGTGGTACTCATTTGTGGGTGTAATAGCAGAGACAGAAATCCATTGCTATAGACAAATCAAATTAGTTGCTAGAGCTACTAATCTATAATTATAAAAAGACTCATCTGATAGATAGATAGATAGATAGATAGATAGATAGATATGAACACAGATAGATAGATAGATAGATAGATAGATAGATAGATAGATAGATGTGAAACAGAGATTATTAGATGAAAAATTGCCGAATTTTGATAAATGTAATTTCGTAAATTTGCGACACGCTATTCCCTGAGAATCAATTAAATGGCTCTTAAAACCTATTTCATGAATATGGCATAGAGAGAAAGCGGAAACGACATATAAATGTCTATATATGAAGAATAATTTTAGGAAAATCTATAACAAAATGGAAAAGCATTTTTCCTGTGATGCGT
>CAHIKZ030000133.1:305000-352500 GCA_903632075.3 Acanthosepion pharaonis
AAAAAGGATTAGAAAGAAGTAAATCTATATTTTTAAGGTTTTATTGAAATTTTATTTAAGTTTCCACATGTCCTCCATCTTTAGCAATACAAATGGTAATACGATTTTGCAGTTCACGGAAAACATTTGCGAACTGATTTACAGTAATGCCTGAAATTACATAAGTTATTTTAGCTATACTTAAAACTAGGTACATTTAACTTTGTAACATATTTTACAGATTATTTCTATCGCAAATACAAATAAAGTTATAAGTTTATATATATATATATATATATGCGTGTGTGTGTGTGTGTGTGTGTGTGTGTGTGTTATGTTAAACACTAACAAAATCACTGTTCGTCTCAATGAGCGATTCTAAATTATTCTATGATTAAAGTTATACTCTATTAACAAACTTTAAAGATTTTAAATTTTCGAATATCTAATTTAGTAGCTGTGCTATGGTGGAGACACGGTGGTGTAGTGGATAGCGGCTCGTATTGGGGAATCGGATAGGTGAGTTCCAATTACAGACGAATGCATTACATTCACTTACGTGCTAATTCCCTCGGGAAAGGTATGAATCCTCTTTTTCTCTCCCACCTGCTATGGGTAAAATAACAAGATAGACCAGCTTCTTGGATGGCATCTGGCCTATCGCAGAAAGAGGGGGCAGCGTACAAGTTCCATGTTCGCCTAAGTGTGTATCACGCATTGCACATAACTGACTATCTTCTCTTACGGAATGTTTATCGTGTATCCGTTTAAAATAGTCAAATATCTTATTTTACTGGAGGTCCGTTTAATTTTTTCCTTTAATTTCGAGTGATTCTGATACGAATGTCCATCAATGGCTTCTAATCTCGTGTACTTTTGGTCAGCTACATGTTATCTCGTCTTCCAGGTTCTTTTTTCCTTAACTATCAATTCGTAGATATTGCTAGAAGGCTTTCCTGCAGAATGGAAGAACACTCTTCCGTTCTGAACTTTTCACAGACAATTCTTCCTATTTTCTTCCAGATCCAAGAATGGAATTTCTCTAAATGTTGTGTAAATGCGCACATACCATTCCTATGCCATGAAAAGACATCATATCCGTCAAGAGCGTTCAACTGGAAAGTACTTTATTCAGTCAAGGCACCGAGTCGTTGAATAATTAATAGATACTTTTAAACAGTTGTCCTTCGACATCCAAACAGGCAGAAATGATAGGTTATTTTCGGGTCTGTAAGGTCTGGGAGCGTTCAATGTTTTTTTTTTTTTCGTTTAAATTAACGGTAATTGCTTATCCGCTTTACGCCATTTTGGATAGAAGGGAAAATATCTGTTGGCGCAAGTCTTTTATAAAATGTCAAGTGGTGTAAAGTGAAAAAAAAGAGAAACTTATCTTAGGGTAAGCAATGAGAGATAGGATGCCTAACTTACTCAATTAGTGAATAGCGTCTAGTTTTCTAATCGTATACTCAGACAAGCGTCCTATAGATATTTAATAAATACAAATGCATTGAAAAAAAATCTTCCGTGTAGCACCTGTTCTTTGGTTTTCACCAGTTTTGAGCTTTTAGAATGAATGTTGCAGTATATAAAAATATTTTGGATGCAAATTTAATGATTTCTGTTGAAAATCTTGAACTTCCTCCTGATTGTATCTTCCAACAAGATAATGATCCTAAGCAGATTGCAAAATCTATGAAGAAATGCCTTGCTAAAAATAATGTTAATATGCCGAAGTCCCTAGATTTAAACCCAATCTAGAATCTGTGGTGTTGTTTGAAAATACATATTTAATCGAGAGCTCCAACAAATATCCCAGATCTGAAGACCATATGCAAAGAAGAATAGAACAAAACACAAACTCACTTTTGCAATACTCTATTCGTAATACTCTTTCACAATTCGACTTTTCCTTATCCTTATGTTCACGAGCGAATTTCAACCTGGCATCTATGTGTCTTTTAATACCAGTGGAATTTAGATTGTTCCTATAAAAATTCATTGTTTATTGTCTGTTTAGTGACACAGATTCCTGATGATAACAAATCATCCTGCAACTCTTGACGAGTAACCATTAGAGTTTATTTAATTTGACGCGTTAATTTCCACGAAAATCCTGAAAAATCTTCCGTAGAGCATCTGTTCTTTAGTTTTCACCAGTTTTGGGCTTTTATACCTTGCGATGAATGAACTAATCGTAGTAAATGGAATATTCAGTTTATCTAATATTTTCCTGTAACTTTTGCCTTCTTTCCAGAGCTTAACAATCAGTTCTTTTTGCGAATTTGTCAATTCTTTACCTCTTGTCATGATGATAACCTTCTTGCACAAATATCAATTATAGAATATTCTGTTTGTATTTTAGGTCTAAAAATAACTACTGATAACATTATTGGGACATCCTAGAATATTCCACTTGATTAATCTAGAGTATTAAAGCAACTTAAAAGTTTGCAAATCTGAAATTTGCATTGTACGAATACTTTTTTCATCGATTAAAATGGATAGATGAGATTTATTTCAAATTAAATCAAAATCTTTTCCGTTTTCTATGCTTAATTACGCATGTGTACAGTTAATCATATGACAATTATGTTTATACATTAGTTAGAAATACAATAAATGTTTTTAAAAATTATGTGTACGAATACCTGCCTCTCCCGCTGTATCTTAACCTTAGACTTTTCTGAATCAAGAAATGATCTCTGACTGAATTTCTAGAATAAGGATTTAGCATTATTTACACTATTTATACTCGGACTATTTTCCTCATCTTCCTTGATGTTATCACAACGTTTCGGCCTTTGCGTCATCTAACCTACCTCGGGTGTAACTTCTAGAGAATTCTGAAATGAACACTTTATCAAATCTACAGAGGAAGACTGTTCTCGTTCTATTGTTCTGTAATGAAAAACCAAACTTAGACCTAATATTTTTATGGCGGAAAAGAGGTGTTTTCCTCTTTTTTCTGTTATATGAATTTATATTTACACAGTTTAAATTGTTATCCTCATCTTCATTGTCATATTCACGATGTTTCTGTCGTTGTACCCTCCGGCCTACTTTAGGTGATATAGGTTGGAATTTTGAACCGAACCCTTTTACATGAATAGATTGTTCTAATTCCACGTGCCACGCTTTTTTTACTATCTCAATTTCAGTTAATTCCTTTTAGTAATTCAGCTTTCTGTTTGTCCCATCAGCTGTAGCCAGGTATTGAACTCGCAACTTTTTGGATCAAGTTACTCTTTGTATTACTCAAAACACTGCGCGTGCCAACAATTGTAATACGAGCTCTGGTCAAAATGGTCAATGGAGCATTAGGTTTATAAGTCCAAAATTATACGTCCTATTATTTTCCTAAAGAAAAACGAAACAGGCCGCTACAGACAGACTACAATACTATAACAATGTAGCATGTGAAGGTGTTAAGTAGATTATTTATCAATACTACGGAATCATTTTACTGTCAATATAACAGGCCTTGATATTGTAACTGGTATAGTAAAAATAGTTGCTGAAGACATACACAGATGTCCTCAAGGAGACATGGCACAGTGGATAAAGGCATTAGTTAGATCCAGTGACAGGACCTAAAGATTTTGAGTTCAATATCTGGTTGTTAAGGCAATGGAGAACATTAACAGGAGATAACTGACATCCATTAGACATGGCACATGGAACTAGAACTACCCCAGTGAGCGAAATAAAAGCTTCAGTTCGACATTCCAACCACCTGAAGAAGGCCGGAAACGTTGGGATAAACATGGCGACAAAGATGAAAACAATTGTCCGAATAATGTAAATAGTGTACATAATACCTCATCTCAGAAATATAGACAGATACTGAAAGGCTGAAACGTTGTAATAAATATGGCGACAAAGATGAGGACAATAGTCCGAATAATGTAAATAGTGTACATAATGCTCCATCTCAGAAATATAGACAGATACTGAAAGGCTGAAACCTTGTAATAAATATGGCGACAAAGATGAGGACAATAGTTTGAATAATGTAAATAGTGTACATAATACCTCAACTCAGAAATATAGACAAATACTGATTTGCTGGTCAGCTCCGATATATATGTATATATGATGGAAACATTACCAAATAAAAGGAAACCAAATGAAAGCCGATGGACTGTATACCTAATGCATATATTTAAAAAATTCAATTAAATTTAGAAATTAAAATGTTCAGCAACGTGTATTCACTTCGACGTAAACATTATTTTAGTCTGATTAAGTCCTAAAGAACGAAACGTGTCGCAAGAAAACTTTTCGCACATAGTTACTTTTTCCCTAAAATCTTTCTCGATATTTAAACATTTATATATCGTTTTCCCATATATGTGTATGTATATGTGTCACTTAGTCTGAATTCCACATGTCTTCGTATCATCCTCATTCTTGGGTGTTTTTTTATATTTTTTATATCTTTACTTTGGAGGCAAACATTCGGAGTTCCCTCCCCGGCAATAACTACGTAAATCGTTACAGACTTAAGTCCGTACTGGGTAAGACGTTAAACAACATCCGCGTCCTTGGTAAGACGTTAAACTACGTCCAGCAGCAAGGCCACTGATCAGAAGGTTTTGAGGAGTGTGGAACCACCTCTTATTTCCCAGGACCACACTGACCCGGGGTGGTAGCACTTGTTAGGGTCCCAGCTATGGGCAAATAGTTAACTATTACCAGCAATACTTTTTTGAAACAAATCATTACCAGCAATACAATTTGGAAGGAAAGATATTACCGGAAACAGATTTTTCACAAAACAAAATATTACCAGCAATAAAAAATGTTGCATTAAATAACCCATTGAGGTTTATATGCTGTAAAACAAAATAACCAAACCAATCTAAACCAAAGAATACATATTCTATTCATACGAATCTATCCTAAAAATGGTGTTGGCATTAAATAACCCATTGAGGTTGATATGCCGTAAAACAAAATAAACCAAACCAATCTAAACCAAAGAATACATATTCTATTCATACGAATCTATCCTAAAAATGTTGTCGGCAATAAATAACCTATTGAGTTTGATATACCGTAAAACAAAATAAACCAAACCAATCTAAACCAAAGAATACATATTCTATTCATACGAATCTATCCTACAAATGTTGTCGGCATTAAATAACCCATTGAGGTTGATATGCCGTAAAAGAAAATAAAGCAAACCAATCTAAACCAAAGAATACATATTCTATTCATACGAATCTATCCTAAAAATATTGTCGGCATTAAATAACCCATTGAGGTTGATATGCCGTAAAACAAAATAAACCAAACCAATCTAAACCAAAGAATACATATTCTATTCATACGAATCTATCCTAAAAATGTTGTTGGCATTAAATAACCCATTGAGGTTGATATGCCGTAAAAGAAAATAAAGCAAACCAATCTAAACCAAAGAATACATATTCTATTCATACGAATCTATCCTAAAAATGTTGTCGGCATTAAATAACCCATTGAGGTTGATATGCTGTAAAACAAAATAAACCAAACCAATCTAAACCAAAGAATACATATTCTATTCATACGAATCTATCCTAAAAATATTGTCGGCATTAAATAACCCATTGAGGTTGATATGCCGTAAAAGAAAATAAACCAAACCAATCTAAACCAAAGAATACATATTCTATTCATACGAATCTATCCTAAAAATGTTGTCGGCATTAAATAACCCATTGAGGTTGATATGCCGTAAAACAAAATACACCAAACCAATCTAAACCAAAGAATACATATTCTATTCATACGAATCTATCCTAAAAATGGTGTCGGCATTAAATAACCCATTGAGGTTGATATGCCGTAAAACAAAATAAACCAAACCAATCTAAACCAAAGAATACATATCCTATTCATACGAATCTATCCTAAAAATGGTGTCGGCATTAAATACCCCATAGAGGTTGATATGCCGCAAAACAAAATAAACCAAACCAATGTAAACCAAAGAATACATATTCTATTCATACGAATCTATCCTAAAAATGGTGTCGGCATTAAATAACCCATTGAGGTTGATATGCCGCAAAACAAAATAAACCAAACCAATGTAAACCAAAGAATACATATTCTATTCATACGAATCTATCCTAAAAATGTTGTCGGCATTAAATAACCCATTGAGGTTGATATGCCGTAAAACAAAATAAACCAAACCAATCTAAACTAAAGAATACATATTCTATTCATACGAATCTATCCTAAAAATGGTGTCGGCATTAAATAACCCATAGAGGTTGATATGCCGCAAAACAAAATAAACCAAACCAATGTAAACCAAAGAATACATATTCTATTCATACGAATCTATCCAAAAAATGTTGTCGGCATTAAATAACCCATTGAGGTTGATATGCCGTAAAAACAAAATAAACCAAACCAATCTAAACCAAAGAATACATATTCTATTCATACGAATCTATCCTAAAAATGTTGTCGGCATTAAATAACCCATTGAGGTTGATATGCCGTAAAAGAAAATAAACCAAACCAATCTAAACCAAAGAATACATATTCTATTCATACGAATCTATCCTAAAAATGTTGTCGGCATTAAATAACCCATTGAGGTTGATATGCCGTAAAACAAAATAAACCAAACCAATCTAAACCAAAGAATACATATTCTATTCATACGAATCTATCCTAAAAATGGTGTCGGCTATAAATAACCCATTGAGGTTGATATGCCGTAAAACAAAATAAACCAAACCAATCTAAACCAAAGAATACATATTCTATTCATACGAATCTATCCTCAAAATGGTGTCGGCATTAAATAACCCATAGAGGTTGATATGCCACAAAACAAAATAAACCAAACCAATGTAAACCAAAGAATACATATTCTATTCATACGAATCTATCCTACAAATGTTGTCGGCATTAAATAACCCATTGAGGTTGATATGCCGTAAAACAAAATAAACCAAACCAATCTAAACCAAAGAATACATATTCTATTCATAACGAATCTATCCTAAAAATGGTGTCGGCATTAAATAACCCATTGAGGTTGATATGCCGTAAAAACAAAAATAAACCAAACCAATCTAAACCAAAGAATACATATTCTATTCATACGAATCTATCCTAAAAATGGTGTCGGCATTAAATAACCCATAGAGGTTGATATGCCGCAAAACAAAATAAACCAAACCAATGTAAACCAAAGAATACATATTCTATTCATACGAATCTATCCTAAAAATGTTGTCGGCATTAAATAACCCATTGAGGTTGATATGCCGTAAAACAAAATAAACCAAACCAATCTAAACCAAAGAATACATATTCTATTCATACGAATCTATCCTAAAAATGGTGTCGGCATTAAATAACCCATTGTGGTTGATATGCCGTAAAACAAAATAAACCAAACCAATCTAAACCAAAGAATACATATTCTATTCATACGAATCTATCCTAAAAATGGTGTCGGCATTAAATAACCCATTGAGGTTGATATGCCGTAAAACAAAATAAACCAAACCAATCTATAACCAAAGAATACATATTCTATTCATACGAATCTATCCTAAAAATGGTGTCGGCATTAAATAACCCATTGACGTTGATATGCAGTAAAACAAAATAAACCAAACCAATCTAAACCAAAGAATACATATTCTATTCATACGAATCTATCCTAAAAATGGTGTCGGCATTAAATAACCCATTGAGGTTGATATGCCGTAAAACAAAATAAACCAAACCAATCTAAACCAAAGAATACATATTCTATTCATACGAATCTATCCTCAAAATGGTGTCGGCATTAAATAACCCATAGAGGTTGATATGCCACAAAACAAAATAAACCAAACCAATGTAAACCAAAGAATACATATTCTATTCATACGAATCTATCCTACAAATGTTGTCGGCATTAAATAACCCATTGAGGTTGATATGCCGTAAAACAAAATAAACCAAACCAATGTAAACCAAAGAATACATATTCTATTCATACGAATCTATCCTAAAAATGGTGTCGGCATTAAATAACCCATAGAGGTTGATATGCCGCAAAACAAAATAAACCAAACCAATGTAAACCAAAGAATACATATTCTATTGATACGAATCTATCCTAAAAATGTTGTCGGCATTAAATAACCCATTGAGGTTGATATGCCGTAAAACAAAATAAACCAAACCAATCTAAACCAAAGAATACATATTCTATTCATACGAATCTATCCTAAAAATGTTGTCGGCATTAAATAACCCATTGAGGTTGATATGCCGTAAAACAAAATAAACCAAACCAATCTAAACCAAAGAATACATATTCTATTCATACGAATCTATCCTAAAAATGGTGTCGGCATTAAATAACCCATTGACGTTGATATGCCGTAAAACAAAATAAACCAAACCAATCTAAACCAAAGAATACATATTCTATTCATACGAATCTATCCTAAAAATGGTGTCGGCATTAAATAACCCATTGAGGTTGATATGCCGTAAAACAAAATAAACCAAACCAATCTAAACCAAAGAATACATATTCTATTCATACGAATCTATCCTAAAAATGGTGTCGGCATTAAATAACCCATTGACGTTGATATGCAGTAAAACAAAATAAACCAAACCAATCTAAACCAAAGAATACATATTCTATTCATACGAATCTATCCTAAAAATGGTGTCGGCATTAAATAACCCATTGAGGTTGATATGCCGTAAAACAAAATAAACCAAACCAATCTAAACCAAAGAATACATATTCTATTCATACGAATCTATCCTAAAAATGGTGTCGGCATTACATAACCCATAGAGGTTGATATGCCGCAAAACAAAATAAACCAAACCAATGTAAACCAAAGAATACATATTCTATTCATACGAATCTATCCTAAAAATGGTGTCGGCATTAAATAACCCATTGAGGTTGATATGCCGTAAAACAAAATAAACCAAACCAATGTAAACCAAAGAATACATATTCTATTCATACGAATCTATCCTAAAAATGGTGTCGGCATTAAATAACCCATTGAGGTTGATATGCCGTAAAACAAAATAAACCAAACCAATCTAAACCAAAGAATACATATTCTATTCATTCGAATCTATCCTAAAAATGGTGTCGGCATTAAATAACCCATAGAGGTTAATATGCCGCAAAACAAAATAAACCAAACCAATGTAAACCAAAGAATACATATTCTATTCATACGAATCTATCCTAAAAATGGTGTCGGCATTAAATAACCCATTGAGGTTGATATGCCGTAAAACAAAATAAACCAAACCAATCTAAACCAAAGAATACATATTCTATTCATACGAATCTATCCTAAAATGGTGTCGGCATTAAATAACCCATTGAGGTTGATATGCCGTAAAACAAAATAAACCAAACCAATCTAAACCAAAGAATACATATTCTATTCATACGAATCTATCCTAAAAATGGTGTCGGCATTAAATAACCCATAGAGGTTGATATGCCGCAAAACAAAATAAACCAAACCAATGTAAACCAAAGAATACATATTCTATTCATACGAATCTATCCTAAAAATGGTGTCGGCATTAAATAACCCATTGAGGTTGATATGCCGTAAAACAAAATAAACCAAACCAATCTAAACCAAAGAATACATATTCTATTCATACGAATCTATCCTAAAAATGGTGTCGGCATTAAATAACCCATAGAGGTTGATATGCCGCAAAACAAAATAAACCAAACCAATGTAAACCAAAGAATACATATTCTATTCATACGAATCTATCCTAAAAATGGTGTCGGCATTAAATAACCCATTGAGGTTGATATGCCGTAAAACAAAATAAACCAAACCAATCTAAACCAAAGAATACATATTCTATTCACACGAATCTATCCTTAAAATATTGTCAGCATTAAATAACACATTGAGGTTGATATGCCGTAAAACAAAATAAACCAAACCAATTTAAACCAAAAAATACGTATTCTATTCATACGAATCTATCCTTAAAAAAATGTCGGTATTAAATAACCTGTTAAGATTGATATGCCGTTAAACAAAATTAACCAAACCAATCTAAAGCAAAGAATACATATTCTATTCATACGTATCTATCCTAGAAATGATGTCGGCAATAAATAACCCATAGAGGTTGATATGCCGCAAAACAAAATAAACCAAACCAATGTAAACCAAAGAATACATATTCTATTCATACGAATCTATCCTAAAAATGGTGTCGGCATTAAATAACCCATTGAGGTTGATATGCCATAAAACAAAATAAACCAAACCAATCTAAACCAAAGAATACATATTCTATTCATACGAATCTATCCTAAAAATGTTGTCGGCATTAAATAACCCATTGAGGTTGATATGCCGTAAAACAAAATAAACCAAACCAAACAGACTTAGGTTTCTTGTTTTAAAAGCCCATTGAGGTTGATAACGTAAAACTAAACCAAACCAAACAGATGCGAAATATTTTGAGCCTAAGTAACCCTGTTGTTGAATCTATTGGAGAACACAACATGAACATTTTATAGTATTTTTGCGCGGAAGTTTATCAACTCAGACAAGCAAGGAAATAGAGAGAAGAGACGGTGACGGGTCTCAAGTCAACGGGAATTATAGTTTCAGTAAAGTTGAAGATCTTTCTATTTAGCGTATTAAAAAAGAAGTAAACAATTGGTTTGCTTGGATGAAGAAAGCCTGCAGTATGTTGTCAACTTGAGTTTCTAATTTTGGAACTGATATTTTTTGAAGCAATGTCAATAAACGTCAGATGTCTGAGAGACACAGAAAATTCGGATTAGATTTTAATAACCTTTCTTTTGCAGAAATCTACTCGATATTGCAAACTTTACTCATAATAAATATGAATTGTCGATCAAAACATATACTTTTCGACTTTAAAAGAAAGAAGACAAAGACCGCGCGCATTCGTTTAAAACACGCTCGCTTGACACACGTCTCTAAGGAATTGTCACATTCAAGCAGCGATAAAATCTATAAGATACGTTAAATTTATCAATAAGTGTAAATCACTTCTCTCATTCTTTAATTTTTTTTTTTTTTTACTATTACAAATTTTTGTCCGATCTTTTCAACGGTCTTTCTCAGATATATAATCTATGTGAAACAAGCGAGCTCTCCTTTTGTTTCTCTCTTTGATTTCTTGTCTTATATTAATATAAATGAGAAACCAATGTAAAATTTAACAGCCCTCGACTGAAGGAACATCAGATTTAAGTAGAAACTCGTGGATCATACAGGTCATAATAAAAAGACAGTATTTTTGCTGAATTTAAATTAAATACTTTCACAAGACTAGTAGTGTTAAATAACAGTCTTTCCGACTTTTTTTTTTTTTTTTTTTGGAGAATTGTATTTCTACTCTGACTTCTTCATTTTGACCTCTGAGGTCAGATACAGGAAAACAAAAGAAGTCATTTTTGATTGGCTAAAACTAGCGTGCGAATGTTAGAGGTAGAAAGGTATTTCAGTGAGTTAAGTTTTACACATCATGAATGTAGATGTATTATTTCGTCTCTGGGAACTCTTTTATCTCCGAATTAAAACCAACTAGAAATCACCAGGCCAAGAGAAGAAAGAGAAGATCCAACAATGTGAGTGAATTGACTCCGTCCTCAAAGAGAATTCCAGAAGAGGGGGGGAGTATACAACAGTAGCATTTCATCACGACTGAAAAGAGCATAAATTTACATCAGTCTTGATTACCGGATACCGTCTCAATGAGTCTTCTTGTATCGAACGTCTATTGGGGTTCCAGTTCGCTCCACATCTCAAATGGAACACGTATATTCCTACCATCACTAGTGAGGTTGGAATAATAATTTGGTTCTTTGTGCTAACTCATAAAGAACTCGATTCCTTTTTCTATTCTCTATCTTTAAAAGAGTCAGATCAGACCAAAAATGGATTATTGCTGCCACATCTGAGCTGATGATGCTCAGTCATTACTGTCCTGCCTTCACGGAGATCCAAAGCTATTACGCGGCTTTGTGGGTGATGAATTATTTTACACCGTTCAACTCATACATCAAATATTGCTAGCCACTCTGAACGCTAACGATATTACTATGACAAATATTCAGACGAGATACATTTCTTAATTCAACCAGTTCAGACCTTCACAGCAAGGACCCCTGCCATGAACTCGGCGTCAACTCATTTTCATTCTGTCCATGTATTCTTTTATTAAGAATGAAGTTCTACTCAGTCGGCTCCTTCCCCAGAACTGTCACTTTGTTGAACACACTCCCGAATGGATGCTCTCTCCACCCGACCATTCCAATCTTAACCTCTTCATGTTTAGGGTCAACCGTTATCTGTCATACATAAATATCAAAATATGCACTTCTTACTGCATCCCTTTACGCATCTTCATTCAGTAATTCTCTACATTCAGTGACTCTCGGGCCTTTTATTGGATAAACTATAGTATGAAAACATAGAGAGTCCGTGTTAAATTTCTAGGTACATGTCAACATTGTCAAACTTCATACCTTTTAATTGCTGGTGCTCCCAGGTCCACACTGACCCGGAGTGGTAGCACCTGTTAGGGTCCCAGCTATGGGCAAATAGTTAACTATTACCAGCAATGCTTTTTTTAAACAAATCATTACTAGCAATACAATTTGGAATGAAAGATATTACCAGAAACAGATTTTTGACAAAACAAAATATTACCAACAATAAAAAATGTTGTCCCCATTAAATTCTAATTCCATCAGATTCAGCTCGTTGTATAAGTTTCCAATATGTAATTCGCAATTTAAGCTCATCTTTTTGCTAACAAACATGCATTGTGTATCTGTCTATATTTCTGAGATGAGGTATTATGCACACTATTTACATTAATCGGACTATTGTCCTCACCTTTGTCGCCATATTTATTACAACGTTTCGGCCGTTGTACACTCCCGCCTTCTTCATGTGGTAGGAATGTCGAACTGACCCGTTTATTTCGCTCACTAGTGTAGACTGTTCTAGTTCCACGTGCCATGTCTAATGGATGTCTGTTATCAGTTATCATTGACACATGACACAGTGGATAAAGGTGTTGGTTAGATCCAGTGTCAGGACCCAAACACTGCTAGCTCAATACCCGGCAGTCGAGAACTTGGAAAGGGGAATTAACAGGAGATAACTGATAACAACTATGTAATCTATCTTCTTGCAGATGATGTTTAGTCCTTTCTTCTCGCGTTCCTTTACTACCCCCTGTAGAAGTTTTTACCCTTTTCAAAATCCGACGATTCACATAGTGAAAATGCGTTTAATTCGCTTTCACTTTTATAATGAATAGAATAAATATCAATGTATATATCTTTAAATGAAATAATAACTAAAAATCATATGATGATGCTACTGTCGCTCACATTGCAAAACCCTCAACACACAAGTCAATCTTCCCGTCTCGTTTATTGAAGCAAACGTTCAATTCGCTGATGTCGACTTGAAGCGGGAATTGTACAATCATGCTGTGCACAGCGGAAAAGCAAATCTCTAATTTCAATGATATTTTAGGCTGGTCTAGTTGGCCTTAGGATTGGCTAAGGATACACACCCTTACGAAATCTAATGATCTCCCTGTTCATTGAGTGGGAAGTATTTAGCATTTCTTAGCGGTTATTTGGCTTGATTTTTGTTGTTGTTGCTTTTTTTCTTATTTTTCTTTTAGGAAATTAATATCAATAAACGTATAATTTACATTCCTTTTGCCCAAATTCTAAATCCAAAACCAGCATGTACCGAACTGGTAAGTGTCATATTATATTAATTTATATGTATTGTAAGTAAGTTCCCAATTAACTACAGCTTGTCTTAAAATACTAGATATTATCTCGCGGAATAATTGTCTATGTGTCATCAGGGACTATTTTACTAGAGTTATTTCGATATTAAATATCAGAAAAGTAGATTCTGATTGTATTTAAAGGGGACATTTTGCATAAAATGAAACATTTTCAATCTAAATAAAAGAAATAAGTAGAAATCTTTTGTTACTCAAAACCTTACCGTATCTGCTATATTGAAATTTGATATATATGTTTTTTTAAACATAACAAATAAAACGTTACAAATTATCGATCATATTCTTTATAGACCGCAGATAAATGGCTAATTTTGTAATCTCAAAGTACCAATCATCATCAGCTTCATCAGCTTCATCATCATCATCATCATGCCTTGACTGTGCGTGATCATAGGGTCGCTAGTGCTGCTCAGCACCTAACACTCTCCCTGCATTTGCCTCGATTCGTCGCAAATGTCTGCGTCTCTGAACGATCCTCCAGTCTACACATCTTCCTGCCTCTTCTGTTGATGCAGGCTAAATGTACACATGGCTCTGAGCTAGCAGTATATCAATGACGGTGATGGTACGACACTGCAGAGTGGAGGGCTTCCTAGACTGATATTAATGAATTCGACGAAGGGTTCCTCCAATTATATCACCGGCCGTGTGTCCTTGAGCAAAACCAGCTTTCAAACAGAGGACATCGACTGTAGTTCGATCTAAGGAGGGATGGGCTCTGTCAGGTGTACTTTACATAAATTGTACTTATCAAATATAAAGAAATTTATATTTACTTGACACGGAGAGACTAGATTTTGGTAAATATTACAGTTGTCCAGTTATTAACCTTACTATTTTTTTAATAGGCTAACTGTTCAATAAAACTCGGTGTTGTCTTTTTTGTAACCATTTCAATCGAAGTAAGGCAATAAATCCACTAAGACGCAAAGGGGTTACTAAACGTGAGAGAATATGAGAAAAAGAAAACAAAAGCAAATCTGGTCTGGTACTTCTGCTATATATTTACACATTCTTAATAAATTCTAAAGAAAAATCTACAATGTTAACGGTCCTGATCTGGCATTTCGGCTTCATTCACTTTCCCATCACCGTAACCCAGCTTCCCTCTGCCTTTTCTATAAATACTTTCATGGTAATTGTTCTGATAAGATTTTATCTATGGTACCTAGGGAGCTGTGAATTTAGACACAGCGCTAGTTTAGCGGAGAAGTTTTATTATTTTATATTTTATTTTTAAGATGGCTATATGTAACCGTAATGTCTATGCTAATGTTTTTTTTCTCACCTCTCTTCCGGCTTCTTGATCTTCAAAAAGTGAAATGTCAATCGTTATCTTCTGTCTTCTTAATTCCAGTTCTTTTCTTGTCCTCTCTCCGTAAAAATATATTTTTCTGATATTTTCGTCTCAGTTGCTTTATTAGTATTCTAAAAAAAAAAACAAGCTGTAAATATAAGCATTATAATTACAGCAGTGGTAGTCTATTCGACATCCATCGGAGAATATAAGTCCCCCTGTGTGTCAACACGGACCTTTAAGAAAGATTTATTTGTAGTAGCCAAACGTCCTTACTACTTAAAACCATCGTCTCTATCTACCGTGGTATTCCGTTATGCTCACCTGGATGATAGAATGAGCGCTCCGTAGCGTTCAGTGACGAAAGGAGATTTTACCGTCATACAAGCTGCGATCGTTTATGTATGCAGCGGAAAACTGGGGTGGAATATTTTCTACAGTTTATACGTCAACGATAGAACTATCGAAACCCTGGCATAATGGTGATGGGGTGTTATTTGCAGAGAGTGTGTTTAATAGCGATATATTGGTTTAGAATATTATTCAAACCGATCTGCTGCCATTTCTACAACGGAAAGGCGATGTGCCACTCCAGCAAGATAATGTTAATGCCCGCCCATATATGATCCATATGCTCTGGAAGAATATGATCCCTATTCTCTAGAAGATAATATGATCAATATCCTGCTCCATATCCTCTGGAAGTTATTCATAATCTTACCTGGTTATAAGACTTGTTCCCCATTGAATATATATGAGACATTATGTGACGGCACTTGCTTTATTCAGTTCTTCTAGCGAAACGGTTTAATATATGTCAGATGGTTTGGAAGATGCTATTCGCTATCTGTAAAATCGAATTCATGCGAGAGTGCAGAGATTTATTGTAACCTAATGAAAATATCTTTTATAAATATGGTTTCTGATTATATTGGATCGAGTGCATGGATTGAATTGTATGTGTAATCAGTTACATCTGTATTTTACAAAGTGGTTGGTAACGCTCTTTATATTGGCGATAAAAGATGCAAGAGGAAATGGAAAGGTTATGAAAAAACAGGTGATAGGGACACCATTATTTCTAACTAGTTTCGATCTTGCTGATTGGCTCTCCGAGTAAAACAAGCCAGAACCGATAGCCGACGCTTGCCGGGACTAATACTCTAGGATTATATGTAGCGATTTAACAACGGATATTAGTTTGGCGGCATCTAAGGTAATCTGAAATGGATGTGTGTGTTTATAGCGTTAGACAAGTTTTTGTCTTGAATTTCTAATAGGCTTAATACCAAAAACGAATTGTTTTCATCTAAAATGTCTGCTAGGCGTGTGGCTTCGGATCCAAGAAGGCGGAAGATAGAAACATTTTGGAAACCACGGTTTAATCTAATAAAGCTGTTCAATATTTACGTTTAATTATGAGGAAATTGAAACATCTTATTCAGGGTTTTGTGATTTTCTTTTTTTAGCAATGAATATTTCGGACGTCTTAGACAAAATGAAGCAATAATCACGGATATCTTGTAATGCTCCTACTTTCGATATTCGAATTCTCTATTTCTATTTTACCTTTGGACATTTTTGTAGCGATATACGATGACGCTCATTAAACATGCTGGTTGAGGGAGAATGACCCGTTAATTATGGAATATAATTGAAAGCAACATTCTCATCTATCTTCGCTCATTCTCAGCAAAATTATTTTGCTCTGTGTCGAGAGTATAAGTTTCCTAATCAAGATGGTGGTCTTCTGCACTTCTCACTTTTAGAAATCATTTTTTCCGATTTCACGCTTTCCCATTAATGTTGTTCTTCAAAAACTTAAATACAATGTCAATCGTCATCTTTTGTCTTCTTACTTCATTTTATGTCATTGTTTCTCTCGACTTAAAACTTTCAGCCCAGCGTTCCTGAAAAATTTTAACCCTTCTGTCTGTGATCCTGAGTCAAAATTAGAAAATAATTGGTATGTAATGTTTCACGGTAGATATAAAAATAGTTACAAGTGTTTACCAACCGTTCAACCGATTACTGATCAGTAAGTCATGTCTCTCTACCACCGGTAAAGCGGTGGTTGGGTACTATATCATTTTCCTCTACCACCGGTAAAGCGGTGGTTGGGCATTACGCCTTTTTTCTCAACCACCGGTAAAGGGGTGGTTGGGCATTGATTCATTTTTCTCAAACACCGGTAAAGCATTGGTTGGGCACTACGTCATTTTTCTCTACCACTGGTAAAACGGTGGTCAGGGCTCAAAGGGTTAAATAATATGTTCATGCTCCATAAAAGAGGGACCGATCAGCCAACTAGCCAACACCCACCGAGTTGCCCCATCCTGAGTGTCATACAGAGAAAAAAACTATTTGACACTTTTTACTGTCCCCATTTCCAAAATATAGTAGCAGTTGAAATATGTGATTAAACCAGAATGAATGATTCATTTTTTTTTTCTTGTTTTTTTTGTTGTCTGTGATTTTTAAACGACAGTGTATCTCTCCGACCAATTTTCTGCATCAAGCTACAGCGATCAACCAAAAGGCAGCATCTAAAATCCAACCAGTGACTGATCCAAATCCTCCCTTTTGCCAGTTTAATGATATAACCCCCAACCACATTTGTCCTAGACTTGTGTCGATATTATTCAGAAATAGTGTAGTATCCCCCCCCGCAAAGTGTTTATCGATGGCATGCCCAATTAAATCTTCATTTATCTACTCCCAGTCGGTTTAGTTAACTTTATTCTATATCACTGGAGATATTTGTCTATATCTCTGAGATGAGGTATTATGATTATTATTTACATTATTCGGACTGTTATCCTCATCTTCGCTGCCATGACACCACTTCCAAGTAAGACCTCCTCCATAGAAGAGAACATGACTATGTGTGTACGCCATTCTGTGCAGCTGTGGTAAGAAATATAACTGACAAACAGGCCACCCCCTTAAGGTAAGACTGAAAGAACATTGTAAAGTGGAAGAACGAGGGGAAACTGAAAAATCAAGAGTAGGGAAGGGAGGGAAAAGGGAGATCATCGCCCCCCCCCTTGTGGGATGAGGTTGAAATAGAGAGCACCACTAGAAAATACGAAAACTTAAAGAATCAGCACATATGCTAGACCACAAAAATCTCCAGAGCTGACCAAGCATAGAAATGAATACAATATGGGAACCAGTAATAAGGAGTGCTAGAGAAAAGCAATGAATAGCAACAAAAATTGCAATATAAGCTCTGCTAAAAAATATGTAGTAATAATAACAGAAAAATTGCAATATGATCACTCTTAAAAAATGATTGCTGAGACATTAGGTTTATAACTTCCAAAACTTCATATGCAGATGTCCTCAAGGACATATGTCTCAGTAGATAAAGACGTTGGTTAGTGATTAGACCCAAAGAGTTGTCAGTTGACATACCAGGTTATAGCAGTGGAGAACCTAAAACTTGGAGAGTTTAGGTAAAGGGCAGACATTCTGAAGAGACATAACACATGGAACTAGAACAATCTACCCCGCTGGGAAAAATAAAGTGTTCGGTTCGGTTTGAAACTACAATCACCTGAAGAAGAAAAAAACGCCGAAGCGTGAATATAGCAATGAAAATGAGGATAACATTCAGAACAATGTAAGTAATCACTGGACATACATAATTTTTTTTTTCTCCCGAGATTAAACGAAAATGTCATAAGTAATCATTGTCGGCATTTAAACTCAGGTTCGTTCGACCAGATCGATCATAGCTTTGATGATTTTATATTGAAAACGAAAAGTTTCTGATTGAAACGGTCCAAAAGGATTCCATGAAAGCATATTCGCTCTTAATCTCCCGAGTGAAATAAGGAAGCGAAATAAAAGACGGAAGAAGGAAAGAAAGGCTTATAAATCGTTGGTTGTTCGAACGTCGAAACAACATTGGCCAAGTATGATCAAAAGTAACTATGGTCGATTTCCTTATTCAGTCCCCGCCTCATTTTACTTTGAACCTTTTTTTTTCTTTCTTAGTGATTGTGTAAAAGGTGAGATAAAGAGTGGAAATCATCGTTGCACTAGACCAGCGTAGCTTTCTGTGTAAAATGGGATTTCTTGACACCAGCGAAATGAAGTAATCAGCAGGATGAGGGTCAATCGATAGAGGGCGATTTGTAGCTAGGATCAACGTTCTAAGCGAGAATTCGATATAGTGATCAATAAGAATCAGTTAACAGAATGTTTCGCAATTGTAAATCTTTCTGCCTAGGCTTGAAGGTCATTGTGACCAATTTGCGAATAATTTCTCAGTCTCTAAATACGATTCTTTGCGAAGACAAATCATTCTTCTACCAAAATAATTTCACTTTCCTCCCACGGAAGTCGTTTAGCTTTTTCACTTTTGATCTATGATGACATTTCGCTTTTAGTTTTTAGAATTTCTTGCCGCCAAATACTCTCTATCTCTCATTTCTCTCTCTTTCACTGTTTTTACTTTTTACTTTCCTCTCTTTCTCTCTCTTCTGCTTTCTTCTTCTTCTTCTTCTTCTTCTTCTTTTACAATTAATTTCTTCCTTTTTCCATCGCATTCATTCTCTAATTCTTTATTCTCAAACACATAGACTATTCCCACTCACACTATTATTCTCTATGTCCCTCTCTTACAACATTTCTGCCCATCTCTTTCTCACTATCTCTCTCTCTCTCTCTCTATATATATATATATATATATATATATATATATATATATATATATATATATATACAGGGTGTCCATAATGTTTGTGTGAACTGGAAAAAATTTATAACTTTATTTGTATTTGCGATAGAAATAATTTGTAAAAAGGATTAGAAAGAAGTACATCTATATTTTGTATGGTTTTATTGAAATTTCCTCATCATTAGTAATACAAAGGGTAATACGATTTTGCAGTTGACGGAAAACATTTTCCAACTGATTTACAGTAATGCCTGATATCACATTAGTTATTTTAGCTATACTTAAAATTAGGTACATTAAACTTAATAACATTTTTACAGATTATATCTATCGAAAATACAAATAAAGTTATAATTTTTTCATGGACACCATATATATATATATATATATATATATATATCGTATCATATTTGCTATATTTAAAGAGGAAGTGTGTTCATTATCGAATTTAAAATGTTTAGTTTCTCTATTTAATTTAATTTATATCTCAATGTCTTTAAATTTCTCTTTCTCTGTCTTTTACTCTTTTTCATTTTCTGATTTTATTCAAATTCATTTTTTTTCTTGTCATACAGAAGTAATGTATTTTGTACACAGACACGTATATATATATATATATATATATATATATATATATATATATATATATATAATCTTCATGCCATATGCATATGGCCGGACGATTGCGTTTAGCATGAAATAGACTGTCATGTCTGGGTGTTGACTTCAATGTCAGTTTAATATTCACATACGCACTATCCTTGATATTGAGTACTTTAAACCATCAATATACCATATTTTAAAAACACACACACACACACACACACACACACACACACACACACACACATATATATATATATATATATATATATATATATATATATATATATATATATATCAGATCTGTCCGGAAGGGATATGTCCATTTAATGATAAAATAGAGGAATGGTGCCTTGGACTCCAGTCAGTTTCGCATAGGATGCAATAAACATTCTTAATAATAGCCTTTGTCGGCGTTTGGCAAGCTTGTTTTTTTCTCCTTAATTTGAAATATACCCTTTAGCAACGATTTTAGCCAGAAATCGCAATGAACCAAATTTTGGATCTAAGGTGAGGCTAAAATATTTTAGCTTCACCAAATTCAAAATATGGACAGTTTGTTTCCGGTCTATACATGTTCATTCTGCGGATGTCTTACCTCAGGTGAGTTTCTCTTCATGACTGCACAGTAAAGTCCCTTCTAGTCGCTTGGCAATTTACATCATGGCCATACAACCGATTCTATAGAATTATCATAATGGCTGCATACTTTCCGGACAGTTTACTTAAAAATTAGAAAAGTGTTTCACCAGAAAATAAAAGCAAATATAATTTTTTATATATAACCACGTTCATTTTATGGAGCCCAAAGGGGGAGAAAAAAATTCGGAATCACGGTTAAAGAAATCTGTGTTTTCACAGAAAACGGTTGGAGATTCTATTTCCAACTTCTTGACTATTGGATATTCCGCCATTTCTTAAATTTTCTAATGATTAAAAAAAATGAAGAACTGAAGATGTTAAATCTGTGGCATATAAAGAATGTTTCAAAATCACTTCTCGTAATGATCTTTTTTGTTTCGTGGATTTATTTTTCAAAGTGAACATTGCATAGTCATGCTGGAGAGTAGCATCTTTTCTGTATGCCAAAGCAAGATACATTCGAGGAACTTCTTCCTCTAACTGATCAAGTTGCGTGCAAGAATGACCCTTTCATGTTCCACTAGCTCATAATGGACGCATCTTTTATATTCCAATGTGTTCTGCGGACAGAGTCCTGGTTTTACTGATTTCTCGTTTGGTGATAACCACTATCCTCTAGGAGTGAGTAACATGCCTCAAAGAAAGTTTGGCCAGTAAGGCAAGCAGAAGCCGATAGAAGAAACGGTGGTCTGATAATGTTCACTTATTGTGATTTACTAAGCGTAGCTTAGTAGTTGCTCATGGTCGAAAGAATGTGGCACCCAGTCAGGATCGAACTCACTATTCAGTCGTAATTGATCTAGCGAGACAAACTTGCTAACAATTACACAACATCGTAATAGTCTATAATTTTCTAAGCGTAGCTCAAATGTGTCACAAGGAGAAAAGTTTGGAGCGCCCAGTAAGAATCGAACGAAATTATTCAATTGTAAATGATCTAGCGAGATAATATCCACATATGCAATAGAAATAACTTTTATTCTTTAAACTCTTTTGTTAGGGATAGAGAACTTTGTGGATACAAAGTCTGCAACAGGAGGAGTAAGTGACTGGTGTATAATATATTGCGACATTAAACGTTGTCGTTGACAGCCTCTGTTGCTAGACTGCCATTAGCTGATTCCATCCGAAAATAAATTTTATTTTAAAGGTTTTCTTTCTGGCACATATCTCTGACTCCCCATCGAAGACATTCAACCAATAAGATACGCTTTAATGTTTGTAGTCCTGGTTTCATTGACAAAGTTTATATATCGTACAAAGTCATTTAAATACACATTTAGAATGATGACAAACTAACGTACCCTACGGACGTCGGCGAGATTGTCCTGGATGGTCGGATGACGACGGAGTTGGAAACAGGAAGCCCGGGACATTCAGGCTAGATCCTTAACGCTGAAGAAGATTTCCGGCCTGTATGGGAGTAGGTTTTCATTATCTTCTTAATTTTACATGCCTTGAAGATGTCCATTAAGATAGCCAGTTTGAATATGAGGGACTTGAGGGATCGGGGTAAGGCTGCCCGCCTGTTCCGTGATCTCTTGTCTTTCGGCGTGGATTTCGCCGCGATCGAAGAGACCCACTTTGTTTGCAGCATCGATGCGTGTGTGCTGGAAAACGACTTTGTCATTTACTCAGCATATGGGGACCGATATGCCAGAGGAGTTTCTATGCTTGTGAAGCAGACTCTTGATGCGAAGGTGGACCTTGTGCAGGAAAAATATTGGTCTGAAGTACGAGCAAAGGTCGACGCGGCCGGTCAAATTTGGCGTCGACGGAGGTTGTCCGTGAAGGGCAGGGCTGAGGTGTGTGCTACATACATTTTCCGCATTGTCCTTTATCGATTGTTCTTCCTTCCTCTCTGTGACAACCACAGGAAGTCACTCGAGCGCTCGATATCCTCTATTTTATGGAGGGGGCGCGGGAATCGGATCCACAGACGAATCTGTGCACAAATTCCGTGTCATGGGGGTGCTGGGAATGCCACACTTGGCGAGCCACAAACTCGCCTCGAGGTTGGCTTTCCTACGCCGCGCGTTGGCAGGAGGAGATTCGATTAAAGCGGGGATTGTTAGGGACGCGTTCCCTCGCCTTACTATCTATCCCCAAATCTCGCGGGTTGAGCGCCTTCGTAAACCCCGGGATCAATCGGATTTGCTTCTCGAGTGTCGGTCGCCCTTGGTGGGCGTTCCTTGATCCAATGATCTTTCACAGCCTAGGAAGGTCTTCTATGGTCTAGTGGAGGGGGTCGTGAAAGATTCTCCACATGAGCAGCTCGGCTTGTCGGAGGAGGAGCTTCGCTCTTTTTGGTCTTGGGCGCCAGCGGCGAATTAATTCAGTAACTCTGAGTTTTCGCTTACCTGGCGATTGGTTTGGAATCGGCTGCCTCTCAATGACAAGGTCTTCATATGGGGCTTGACAGATTTGACAGACTGTGAACGGTGTGGCCTTGGTCTGGAAGAGACGGTTTCGCACGCCTTCTACCATTGCCCTGGGTCCGCTACCATGTCTTCGAGGTGACCGCTCGTCTCGCTCCCGAAAAACTTGTGCTCATTGATCGGGCATACGCGTGTCACAATGGGTCGCCCCCGTATTTTGGGATGAAACGGATGGTGTTTCTGACGCTGCTGGCCCCGGCCTGAATGGTGATTTGAACGACGCGACTGGAGGAAGTCTTGCGAGGCAATCGTTTTTCTCATCAGGATCTAATCCGATTCTTTGAGCATCAGCTCAAGATGAAGATTAGAACTGATAGAAAACGCTTGCATTAGACAGTCTTCCACGAAAGGTGGATGAAAGAGGCGGTCTTGGTTCGTTTGAACGGGGCTAGCCTTGATTTTCTCTTTTAGGTCAAGCCTACGTCACATCCGGGTGGTTTCCTGTGCAGCCCTCCCCTTGGTTAGGTTAGACAAGTTTTAGTGTACCTAGTTAATGTGAGTAAATGTTGTTCCTGGACTGTTGCCGACTGCCTCTTTGGTTATGATTCAAGTCGAGGTTCCCCACCCCAGTTTGTTTTGGCCCGACCTTTTTCATCTCGACTGGGTAAGCTTTATATTTTCCCATGTCCGTATTATTTTTTATCCTTTTCCCACTCCCTTAGCGAGAGAGCGGCTTGATTTTGTCCAATGGGCATAATACAGCGGCCTCTTCTTTTTTTAAGGGTTGGACGGGCCTTACTAACATCAGTTATGTTTAGTTTATTTTGTGTTGATTTTTAGTTTTATTATTGGGCTTATCTCCCTCCCCTCTCATTCTTCATTATTAGAATTTATATATATATATATATATATATTTATTATCATTACATTGTTAAGGCATGGGGGCGCGTTTTGTAGGTTCCCCTTGAGAGGATACGGTATTATGGTGGATGGAGGATTGAGTGGTAACGGACGAATTCTTATGATGAATGTGGAAACTGTAATGTGTGAATGGGTCGTGAATCAGATTAGCTAGGTAGTGACGACCAGCCTCAACCCATCCCCATTTTGGCCTTGTGCCCAAATTGTATTTTATATACAATAAATAAAAGTTTTTGAGGTATTGATGACGTCGGCAGATAACGAAGGATTTCGAGCCATAAAGAAAGGCAGTACAAAAAGCTTTTTTTTAAAGGCTACAGACATCATTATACATTTTATTGTCGGTTTCCTTTATTAGTCTCTTTGATATTTTCCAGGTGTGTAAAGTGGCAACAGAGATATAGGCCAGTTGATAGTTCTGACAGGTGTAAAAATGACCGTTTTGTAAAGACTAAACGTGGTCTTGCAAGGCCGTATCTATTTTCTGATAAAAACTGTTTCTCAGTAATTTCGGCTGTATCATCTGCAAGGTGAAACAATCTAAGTAGCTGAAACTTATTCTTAGGGTTTTCAGTTTGAAAAAAGTTAATATTTCCTAAAGTGTCAATTTAGATAATCTTTGTCACCAATATGCTTTGGTGTATTTTACGGCATATCAACCTCATTTTATGCCAACAACATTTTTATTGCTGGTAATATTTCTTCAAATATGTATTGTTAATATTTTTTTCTTTAAAAATGTACTGCTGGTATTATTTTGTCCATATATCTGAGATGAGATATTATGTACACTATTCGGACTATTCTCCTCATCTTGGTCGCCATATTTATTACAACGTTTCGGCCTTTATACGCTCCAGCCTTCTTCAGGTGGTTGGAATGTCGAACTGAACCCTTTATTTCGCTCACTAGTTCCACGAGTCATGTCTAATGGAAGTCTATTAATTCCCCTCTCCAAGTTCTCCACAGCCTTGACGAGGTATTGAACTCACACTCATTGGGTCCTGTCACTGGATCTAACTAACGCCTTTATCCACTGTGCCATGTGTCTATGTATGAATTTCTGGGTATGATAAACGTAATGTCTTCAGCAACCATTTTTACATTTTCGCTCACTGGGTTAGACTGTTCTAGTTCCACGTGCCATGTTTAATGGATGTCAGTTGTCAGTTATCTCCTGTTAATTCCCCTCTGAAAGTTCTCCACTGCTTTAGCCGGGTATTGAACTCACACTGGTCCTGGATCTAACTAACGCCTTTACCCACTGGGACATGTTTCCTTGAAATAAAGGGTTCAGTTCGACATTCCAACTACCTGAAGAAGATAGGAGCGTACAACCGCCGAAACGTTGTAATAAATATGGCGACAAAGATAAGGAAAATAGTCCGAATAATGTAAACAGTGGTAATATTTTATTTTTCAAAAATGTATTGCTGGTAATATTTTTTTCTTCAAAAATGTATTCCTGGTAATATTTTTTTCTTCAAAATTTATTCATGGTAATAATTCTTTACAAAATTGCATTGCTGGTATTAAAACCTATTTTTAAACTTTCATAGTGTTTGATCCCAATTTGGGGGTTAACTTTTTGCACATGGGTGGGACCCTAACAGGTGCTACGCCCCCGGGTTAGGGTGGATTTAGGAACAACATCAATTAAGAGGTGGTTACACGCTCCTCAAAACCTCAGATGTCTTGCTGTTGGATGTAGTTTAACGTCTTACCCAGGACGCCCAATATGCTTTGTCACCTGTTACAATATTAGGATAAACAATAGTGAAAAGAAGTGAGGTACTCGAAAGACAATTTTCGCGTTGTTTACAATTTTGGAAGGAATATGCAGTGACAGCTGTGCATGTCTAAATGCATCTGGGCCTTTTGAAGATGGATAAACATGCTGAAAAACTTGGCGCACAACCAGATTTATTCATGATTTTGCGGAGACACTGTCAGTTTACTGTCAGACACTTTTGTCAGATTGACAATTTTGATATAAAGTCACCGACTTTATTCCCGGATCTGTCTTTAAAAAAAAAGATACTAAGTCGTTTGTGCTCTGATCAGCTGTTAATACACAATGATTCCCAGAAGTCTTGATTATTAGCATCATGCGATACTAATCAGTTTGGCAGTTTGTTTGCAAAGTAAAGCAATACTGTGATTTTCTTTTTGTAAAGGTTGCCACATTTTTATAATATATATTATATATTTAATATAGTAAAGTATAGCTGGCTACTCGTATTCGAGAATATCCGTCTACTGTGGTGGCTAGACAATTCCTATTGCAGATGATTGCTCAGGCGTATCCGTGTTTATTCAACACCGACAGAGTCCAGTTGTGGTTTATACTAAAACTATTAGTTACAGTTTCTGGAGAAGAGCATGTTATCTAGCATAATCAACAATTTTAACAAGGGCAACACTGCCAAGCCCTCTGTCACGATGATTTTGACTTCGTGCTAGCACAGCTATCGACGGCCTTCAAGACTTCTGTCTACCCAATTTCACTCACAAGGCTTGGATCAACCTGTGGTATGGTTTCCCAAAGGTGACGCAAGCTGGAATCGATCCCCTCCAGTTCGATAACTCTCCTTCCTCATAAATCGACCATGGAACCCGGATCTGATGGTCAGAACGAGAACGTTCTAACTACTCGGCCACCTTCCCATATATTTAATATAATATTTAAGAGCATTATTTATTTTATTCAGACTATTGTCCTCACCTTTGTCGCCATATTTATTACGTTTCGGCCTTTCAGTATCTGTCGATATCTCTGAGATGAGGTATTATGTACACTATTTACATTATTCGGACTATTGTTTTCATCTTTGTCGCCATATTTATTAAAACGTTTCGGCCCTTGTACGCTCCGGCCTTCTTCAGGTGGTTGGAATGTTGAACTGAACCCTTTATTTCGCTCACTGGGGTAGACTGTTCTCGTTCCACGTGCCATGTTTAATAGATGTCAATTATCAGCTGTCTCCTGTTATCTGATGTCAGTCATCAGTTATCTCCTGTTATCGCTGAAAGCTCTCCATTGCCTTAACCTTAAGAAGATAGGAGCGTACAACGGCCGTAAGCACAAATAAAGATAAAATAAATCATGTTGATGAAAGTGGTGCTGTTAAAATGAACCCCTAACACTTCCAAACTGGTGGATTGAAAGGGATGACACTATTCCATAGTCATCTCGTTCACCAGATATCGCTTCCCTGGATTTCTTTCTATGGCGTTATGTTAAAGGTATCATATACTGAAGAAAGATACTGGAAATCACTGATCTAAATTAAAAGACCCCTGATTGCATTGTCACCATTGATGAGGTTATGTTATAGCAAACATGGCAAGAAATCGAGTACTGTCTTGATGTGCTTCATGCAAATAATGGTACCCATAGAGAGGTGGGTTAATATAGTTAAAGAAAATCTTCAATATCTACTCCTGATTTTGTAATAATTAAAAACATACTTTTCTGTTCATTTGCTTTTGTAATAATCGTTTAAATTGTAAAGACACTTTATGGTCACCCTTGTATGTAACGTTATGAGCCTATTCTTCCATGGTTGTTCGGGACATGTTGGAATGTTTGAAGATTTTCCTGCTGTAGGTTTCCAATTTTCCATGTGGTAAACTGGTTGCCAAGAATGGCTATCGAACCGAGTCTCTCCTTGTATTCAACCCACAGGAAGAAGAAGAAATAAAGTCATAATTTTCCCAAGAGTATTTGGATGTAGCAAACCTGGGTTTTGGTTGTAGCATCCATTAATTGCTTAAATATATATCGATTTACTAAGCGTAAGCATGGATGTGGCATAAGGCCGAAAATATGGAGCACCCAGAGTTACTTGAACTCACCAGTCAATCGTAAATGAAATGATTTTCTAAGCGTTAGCTAGGATGTGGCACAAGGCCGAAAGTACGGGGCATCTAGTGAGGATCGAACTCATTATTGAGTAGTAATTGATCTAGTAAGTCAAGCTTGCTAACCATTACATCACGTCGAAGAGCCTAATGGTGATTTTCTGATTGTAGCTTAGATGTGGCACAAGGTCGAAAGGTTAAGGCACCTAGTGAGGATCGAACTCACTATTAGGTCGTAACAGATCTAGAGAAAGAAGCTTGCTAACCATTATACCACGGTGAAGTGGCCAGTGGTGATTGTCTGATCGTCGCTTAAATGTGACACAAGGCCGAAAATATGGGACCCCTAGTGAGGATCGAATTCACTATTCAATGTAACTTATTAAAACGGACAAGCTTTCTAAACATTACACCACGTCGGATTGCCCACTTGCTTAAAATATATATATATATATATATATATATATATATATATATATAATGCGTGTGCGCGTCCGTTTATCTGTGTATGTGTGTGTGCGTATGTGTGTAACTGCTATGGACACCGTCTCATCAAACACCCTCTATTTTTACGATCTTGGAGAATGTATATATACTGTATTGCCGTCCAGTACACGGCGTACGTGTGTTAGGATATGTAATTAACCACTGCAGATAACACTCAATCATGCCCGCCATGTCATGTCCGTTACGTATAGTAATTCTCAAATTATGACATACCATCGCAATGAAATGACATCTTCTCGAAAACAAAAAGATGATGTATGCTCTTGCTTGGAACGAGACATGCTTGCGCTGAATTCTTTCACTACAGTGAAGCCTAATCGTAGCTTTCGTCACCATCTAAACTTAATACAAATGATTTAACTGGCTTGATTCGTCGTGTTGCTCTACGGTTCCTGCATGTGTATCTGTCCAGCGGCCAGAACGAGGCTGGTCCAAGGAGAACAACTGATATTGAGTTATCCATAATACAGCAAATTACCAAAATACATCAGAAATCAAAATTACAAAAAAAGACGAAACAACTATAAAAAAAAAACACATGCACATATAAATCCATTCGATAAAAATAAATACAATGAAAATATTTATAATTAATTGGTTTTATATATATATATATATATATATATATATATATATATATATATATATATATATATATATAGAAAGTGAACATTGAAGTCAACACTCAGAAGAGACAGGCTGTTTCATAATCGTCAGTCCGCGAGTGTTGGATTTTTTCGACTAGGGTCAGTGGTGCATTATGGGTAAACCATTTTCGTGGTTAATTTGTCGGGAGTGGCTTGTTTACTTATTTATTTACTCATTTATTTTTTTTTCATTTTTAAAACTATATTTCTTCAGATAGATAGATAGATAGATAGATAGGTGGTGAGATTCGAACCTGAATCAGAGAGAAGCCAACACCCAGCGGCGATAGTCTTTCATCCTTAGGCCATCATGATTGCGTTTAATCATGAAACAGATTGTCGCCTCTGAGCACTTTAATCTATATATAGCATGCCTTAAAACTATTTGATATATCTATATGATGGACCCTCCCGTCGATTTCGACGTATGAGGTTCCGACAACTTTTCAATAACCTTTATGTTTGAATCTAGAGTGACATTTCAGACCTGCTCACCACCGATTGGGCAAGCGTGTGAGCAAAGAGGGAGCACTTCACTGGCACCTTCTGAGGCCTTTTTCCTTTCTCTTGCTTCACGGAGCTTGACAACGCTTGCCGCCGAAAAATTCCTGATTCCAGTGTAAGTTACACTTTTCCAAGCTTTGCGATCCAAGGCAGTATTCTCCAAATCAGTGTGTGCAATATTTGCACACACAGACACACTGAACACACACACACACACACACACACACATATATATATATATATATATATATATATATATATATATATATATATATATATATATACACTTCGAGAAATGTTGGAGATAGAAGCAGCTTCAATTTCTGCCGGAAATGCAAATTTTTCTCTATATATTTCTAGATCATTCAGGGCAGTAGACGAAGATAAGTATATATTTAATAAATAAAGAGAGTCTCTATTCAAATATGAGTATTCACTAGAGATAATATTTAAAGTGACAAAGAATAATAAAAAAAAAATCCATTTTAAAATAAGCACGCTCAAAACCTCCGTCACGGGGACTTATGACTTCTGGCTAACACAATTACCGAAGGCTCCCCAAGGGTTCTACTCAATTTCATTCACAATTCTTGTGTCAACCATTCGTATGGTTTTCAGGCACTTTTCAAATCTGACACAGGCTGGGATCCTCTCCACCAGAGGAATAAAATCAAGAGTCACCTTCCTGACCAATCGAACATGGTGAAATTCGAACCCGGCTCAGAAAGAGAACGTACTAAACACTTGGCGGCCACGTGTCCATACGTAAAAGACAATAGGAAAACTGTATTATTAGTCGACGCTTTTCCTGCAATTTATTAAAACAAAGTTACTATTAGGAACAAAACAAAAAGTCCTTAGCAACTGGAAGAATTTAGAAAACACCATTATATTCATATTGTCAACTGAAAAGTACGTTAATTACTGTCTCGTTTTTTTTTTTGAAAATTCTATAAAAATATATATATATATATATATATATATATATATATATATATATATATATATATATATATATATATATAAGCGAACATTGAAGTTAACACTCAGAAGAGACTGGCTGTTTCCTCCGAGACGCAATAGTCATGCCGCAAGTGTTGCCTTTTTCTTGACTTATTTACATACGCTCTATCTCTGATATTGAGGACTTTATTCCATAAATATAGCACACTTTAATGCTATGTTTCTGCATATATATATATATATATATATATATATTTATAGATAAGTAGATAGATAGATAGATAGATAGATAGATATACGCTATCAATTTTTTGAAATAATGCCATTCTATCTTTGTGATAAGGATAAGATATAATTAATGAATTAATTCTTATAAATTTTATGACGGCAAAAACCTAAACCTAAAATGCTTTGATCGATTTTCTAGTCTCATTGGGGGTGGAGGGGTCTCGATTTCATTATTGATAACATTGAGGACTTTATTCCATAAATATAGCACACTTTAATGCTATGTTTCTGCATATATATATATATATATATATATATATATATATATATATATATATTTATAGATAGATAGATAGATAGATAGATAGATAGATAGATATACGCTATCAATTTTTTGAAATAATGCCATTCTATCTTTGTGATAAGGATAAGATATAATTAATTAATTAATTAATTCTTATGAATTTTATGACGGCATAAACCTAAACCTAAAGTGCTTTGATCGGCTTTCTAGTCCTATTGGTGGGGGGATCACGATTTCATTATTGATAATATTTTCCCATCAGGCTTTAATGGCTCTTTATCATGTTTTTAAACAATGACAATGGCTTTAACAGAATCATTGGCCGATTACAATTACTGTGAGAGTGAAGTTAAGTTTAGCCCGGTAATAAATTGAGAAAAACGCAAGAGTACAACGTAAATGCGAAATGATATTAACGTGAAATCCGACACATGAGATTCATGAATCAGTTGCTGGGTTCATTGACTTCTGAAGTCAATCCTTTTCGTTTCAGAAAAGAACATACGAATCTAAACCTTTTACACTTTTCACTGCAGCATTGCCAATTATCTCAGGATTATTCTGGCATTGCTATTATATTATTATAATACAATATGTGAAGTACATTATGGGCACGAGGCCGAGAGGTTAAAAAATTTGCATTCTGAGACACGGGTTCGAATCACGACATGGTCGATTACATCTTATGTTATCGGATTAGAATGGGTCAGTCCCAGCATGCGGGAAAAATACCTGAAAACCAAACACAAGCCTTGTGAGTGAAATTAGGTAGTCGGAACTAGCACAAAATCACAAGTCATCGTGGCTGAGTGTGCTGGCTTTGTTCAAATTGTTTCTCACGCTAATTGTTTATCTCGCTAGATAAGACGCTCTTTCCCAGAAAGTGTAATTAAGGTCAACATAGTTACAGTATAAACCATTGGGTGCTGAATAAACACAGATTCGCCTGAGCAAGCGTCTGTAATAGGGATTGGCTAGACCCCCTACTAGACGGGTCTCCTCGAATTCAAGTGGCCAGCTATAAATGAAATAGAAACGATCTCCAAAGATGACAAAAATACTATATACATTGCTAGTGATGTTAAATGGAGAAAGATTGCATCCATTGAAAAATAATTCTACATTCAACAAATTATTCAAAAGTCGCTCCTCATAAAATTCAGAGAACAAAGACAATAATTTATCTTAAAATTGCGAACGATATTTATCAAAATGTTGCATTTTCATATTATGGTATATATTAAAAATATTTCGATTGTGAGATTAAAATTTCGAAATAAAAAACAGATAGAAAAGCTAGCTTATATAGAAATGGTAATCAATTTAGTGCAGCAGCTGGTACGTATTTACATTGACTTGCCAAAATCATGGGTTAAATTCTTAGTATGGTGTGAGACTGGTAAACTATTGAAAATTGTTCGAGGCTTCGATTCCACAAGGGATTAGAAGAGCTTTGATGATATGTTGAACCTTATCGCGTCTGTCCACAATTCTCTGATATTTATAGGTGCAGCGATCTTGCATGCGAATATAACTGCCCACCAGCCGTATAAATGCTTGATCGCATCCAAACCATTTCCGATCAACTTGTGCCTGATGACAAGATGCATTAACTTGCTGGAACAAAGCTTCATTCTTGGAGGCTGGTATAAGGAATTCATGAATGGGCGCCCATGGCCAAGAATCAGTGGAATGTAGTGGAACAGTTGTATTAATTCACGGCATCGATGACCTCATGTTTGTTTTCTATTTTCCACTGGGAAATCTCCCAAGGTATTTTGATAATTTTTATCGAATGAGTGAATCTATCTTCTTTTTTTTAATTTACAAAGTGATAACTAGACCCTTGTGCAAATTAATTGCAACAAAACGAATTCCGTGGTTATTTATTTACTGTTGTGGTGTCCTCCCTCTAAAGGCTCTATGATGGATTCTTCCGCCTACTATACGATTAGTAGGAGAGAAAGCCATGGGGGAACAGTCGACCAGACTGTTAATCTATTATAACTCTCTGCCTAGAGCACAGAGGAACCCGGACGATGCTTTATCGAAGGGTAAGTTTCGTCCGGGATGGTAGACAATCCCTGAACCGGTTTATGCGGGTTCTAAGGGAATATTTTTGCCGAGCCCACAGGCTCGGAAAACCCACGGTAAACTCGGCCTTGTGCCACATACATCCATCGTGAGGGAGGACTGTTAAATATAACAGTCGGATAGAGTGAACGCTGGGTCTTCTGGTGTACTTACTGTTTAATATACGATACATCTGCCACCCTGGTCTTTGTTATTTCTTAACCATTTACTTGGCCTCAACACTTACTTTTTTATTATTTACTTTTTTTGTATTTTTACAATGAAACATGACTCAGTGTAAAGTTAGTATTTCGTATGTCTATTCCACCAAGTCATTCCTTGAAGATTGATCACAGATTACTCGATTGGATTTAAATCAAGAGAGTTTCCGAGCCAGTTGATACTACTTTGATTTGCTCACTGGTAAGGCTTGCCAGTGGGTCACAATTTTCATACGCTTCCTTGTAGTAACGTTCATCGCAGACAATGAACGTAGTACAACTAATCAACAGTCGAGACAATAGTGTCTGGGCGTGATAAAAATCTGCTGCAATCACTGATGACACAATATTTTCAAGGCCAAACAAATTTTATCATACACCCCGAAAATAGATTAATATTACTGCACACCACTGCAAATTACCTAATCCGAGGAAAAAATAGAAATCCATTACACCCTGTAACGCCAGTGGCTCTAAAACTGACCGTATGGTGAAAGAAAGAAAACTAAAGTGGTTATTTCAATTACAATACTATAGTTAATAGTGAATGAGTATCGGTCATATCACTCTGCATCATAAAATTAACTTTCTGATAAAAACCACAGCAGTAAAAAATATGCGAGTCTACAGGCAACATGCATGCATACGATGATTGTTTCAAGAGTTTAAAGTCTCAATGTGATTTTGCAGTGGCCCCTGTAGGTGGGGTAATGGTTAGTGTGGATATTTTCGTTGAACATTATAGGGTGATCCTCTTTGGGAACCTCATACAAAATTCGACATTAAAAATTCTCAAAATTACTGTTTTATTTCATCACTTTTATGTTGTTTATATACAAGGGATGCTAAAAAGTTTACAACCCGAAACACCTCGACATATCTGAAAAAATGAGCTGAGCTGGTTAAAATGAGAACTTTTCTGAAATCTTATATTTGTTGTGATTTTATAAGTCATAAGACGGCGTTATTCACTTTAAGAAATAATTACTAGCCGCTACTGAAAAGTTTTCAACCTGATCGATTTTCCCATTTTTATAGAAATACTCACCCAAATCAAGGCTATAGAGGCACACTCTAGGTTAATGTTAGCATGATGGTATTAATGAAGGGGGATGTTATAAAAAATGTACATTATGAGGGCAACGAGGATAGGTAATAAATTACCCATAATTTGAAGAGGTTAAGATTGTATCTTTTAGGGAAGCATCCACTCGGGAGTATATTCAACAGCATGACAGTTACTGAAAAAAAATCTGAGTGGAATACGGTGGAAATGAGGGTGATTTGACGCTGTGGTATTATCATGGCGTTGTTGTAAAGGTGTGAACTGGCAAAACTAAACATTCTGAACATTTGCCAAAAAATAGCAGTAATGTAGCGATAGACTTTCGGCGTTAAGTTTGTTGAAAATATGCTGCAAAAGGGCAAAATAAATCTGCCCCACCCTCATTGCAAGAGGCCTTAAACGATTTTGAACTCTATCAAGGTTGGAATGTGAGTAGCCCTAGATATGTGTAGTTGTGCTGGTTAAGATTTAACCGTAAATGCTATGCAAACAGTTTCTTCTCTCGCACTTCTCATTTGTGGAACTCTCTTCAGTCTCCATGCTTTTCAACCAACTTTAATCTGCAAAACTTTAAATGTAATTTTTTTAATTCCCACTCATTATTAATGGATAGAGGTTCGGATTAAGGAATCGGAGAGCAGAGTTCGAATTCCAGTCGAATCCATTACATTCATTTATGTGCTAATAGATTTCAGAATGGTATGAATCCTCTTTTTCTCCTCCAGCTACGGGTAAATAGCAAGACAGACCGGGTTCTATAGCCTTGGATGGCAACTGGTCTACAGCAGAAAGAAATAGCAACCTACTGTGGGAAAAAATTTGCCTCGTCAGTCCTGTATCGCAAGGAAAATAACTGATTAATATTTCTGTTCCTAATTCTTCTACACCCAGTAATCCCTTGTATATTAGTGGCCTTATTGCTTTACATGGGGTAATTCGGATTTTTAAAAAAATGTCAGTAATAATCTATTTTTTGGTCTAATCTTAATCTTGTAAAAATAAAAATGGCCACATACTTCCAGAAGGAATTTAATAAGTACATATCATATAACCAAATATACGAGAATCTTTTCTTTCCTCTGTCGATGGACATAGAGCTGTCTTCAAGCCTTTTGTTTTCACCAAATTTAAACACTTACATTGATTTCGATATTTTGTACTGGCTTACAGAAAATCAGATTAAAAATTTATTTTGTAATTCTAGAACTGGTTGCACGTTTAAAGTAACAAAAATCTATAATCTAATGCAAAATGCCTCCCTTAGGGACTGGCGTTCATTCACTTGGACTGCTGAGTTGCGTAAAAGTAGCAGTCTACTCTTTATTACTCACCAGAGAGAACCACCCCTGCCTCCATTAGAATGTTTGACTCCACAAGACCACCTCTTTGCGACTGCTTGGTCACACATTGTCCGCTGAGCTGAGATGGAACGAATACATTGAGTCAATAGCTTCGTCCACCGCAAGGAAAGTTGGCTCCCTATGCCGCGCCAGGAAATTTTTCTCGCCGGAGTAGATCCTTGAAATCTAAAACTGAACCATTCGCCCTTGCATGGAGTATTGCTGCCATATATGATCTAGAGACCCTTCTAATTGTCTCAAAGTCCCTGATAAAATCCAAAGACGGATATGCAATGCAATTGGCCTTGATCTGGCATCTCGTCTCCAGTCGCTCTCTCACAGACGTGCCGTCGCCTCCCTCTGTCTTTTTTATAAATACTCTCACGATAACTTCTCCGATGAGCTGCTTTCGCTGGTTCCGAAAATTCATGAATTTAAGCGTTCATCTAGGCTGGCATATTGCTCTCATCCTTTCATTGTCGAAACTGTTAAATGTAGCCGTCTCTTCTACTCCAATAGCTTCATGACTCACACTTCTCGCCTGTGGAACTCTCTCCCCATTTTTTGTTTTCCTTGTAACTATAATCTCCAACTATTCAAATGTAATGTCAATCGACCTCTCCAGATGCCCTGATCTATCACCTAACCGTCTCTTCATCCTTTCCTCTATCACTCCTCTTTGTTCTCGCTCCTACTCTAAAACCCTTTGCGTGCTAGTGGCTTCCTGCCTTGCTTGGGGTTGAATGCTTAAAAAAAAAGATCCCATGAAAATGCAACAAAATTATACTTTTTCTGTTGTTATCTCATTAAAAAATGTTGGCCGTCCTAGGTATGACGATAAACTATATGCGACAACAAAGCTCCTCTTATCAGTATA
The DNA here is from genome assembly GCA_903632075.3 of Acanthosepion pharaonis. Classification (NCBI taxonomy): domain Eukaryota; kingdom Metazoa; phylum Mollusca; class Cephalopoda; order Sepiida; family Sepiidae; genus Acanthosepion; species Acanthosepion pharaonis. The sequence goes on from CAHIKZ030000133.1 coordinate 341,953, forward strand.
TTTTGAGGAGAGTAGAACCACCTCTTAATTGCTGTTGTTCCCAGGTTCACCTTGACTCGGAGTGGTAGAACCTGTTAGGGTCCCAGTTATGGGCAAATAGTTAACCCCCAAACTGTCAAAGCACTATGAAAATATAAAAATAGGTTTTAATACCAGCAATATTTTTTTGTCAAAAATTATTACTGACAATACATTATTACCAGCAATACATTGTTTGAAAAATTATTATCAGTAAAAACATTTTTTCGGCATTAAATAACCCATCGAGATGTTGATATGCCGTAAAACAAACCAAACTAAACCAATCTCAAAATGTTGGATTCCGAACACTGTTATCAATCCAAGAAAGAATAACAGGCCTTAATCATTTCAGCCCCCCCCCCCCATGTAATGCCACTAAGATGCAAGGGTCTGCTGAATATGGAAGAAAATGAGAAGAATTTGGTTAAGGGAAAGGACAAAAAAAGAATGGGTTTCAAAAAAACGGAAGATGGCTTTTAATGTTGCGTTTAAATCTATGAAGATTGTAGATGGCAGAGAATGAAGAAATCTAAAGAGTTCTACAAGTGAGAAGTACGAGAAAAGGAACTATTAGAATAGAACTTACGGTTACATCTAGTTGTAATTGCATTAGTAAAACGATGAGACAGAGTAACCAATTTTGTAGTGCCCTTAAATTCATTCCGTCGACCTAACAGGAAAAGATTTAATAGAAGAGATACAGGAAAACTACGCCACGGCAGAAGGAAAATGACTGAAGTCGAGATGCCAGCTCAGGACCGATAACATTGCAGACCTTTTAATAACATTAAGGCGCTTCTTTGGATTTTGTCGAGAATCTCGATATAGCAAAAGCATCAGACCAGATATGGCAGCTATATTCAATGCACGGATGAATGGTAGATTTATGAATGTGCAACATGGATTCTGATGAGAAAAATTGTCTGGCACGACACAGGGAACCAACCTTCTTAGCTAAATAGATATTTTATGAAGTCGGTATATATTTTTATATACTTAAGGAAATGTTTTTTAATAGCACTGCCTCAGAAGCTAGGTGCAAATGAATGTGAACTTCATTGTACAATCAGCCATATAACAAAACTTATCTGAATTCTGATGAAGACTGCGCGAGAATCGAACCCGAAACAGTGAAGTTTCGTTAACTGGAACAAGGAATGTGATATTTATACTCAGAATTATGTCAGAAAAAGTAATACAAACGCAAAAAGATATCTACCTGTGTTTTATAGATGATTAAAAAGCGTTTGTTAAAGTACGTCAAAAAAGCTATTGAAAGTGCTGGGTAAGCTTGTTTTATTTGGGATGAATATTAGAATTACCCAAAACTTATACTGGGAGAAAACAGCCCGCATTCAGATAGAAAATGAATTCAGTAAATATATAAAAATAAAAAAGGATGTAAGACAAGTATGTGTCTTCTCACCGGACTTATTCAACAGTATAACAGTGAGGGAATTCTGATGAATTAGAAGTCTTACCAGGATTCTTTACTGGAAGTCACAATCTTAACATAAGATATGTAGATGACAGTGTCGGTGGTAGACACAGAAAGGAAACTACAAGAACTTCTTCAGAAAGTAGTGAACGAAAACAAGAAAAATCAATTGCAAGAAGACAAAAAGTATTATTGTTAGCAGAAGGAACATCGCAAAAATGGAAATTACAAATTAAAGAGACTAGAATCAAACAAGTATAAAAACTGTAATATCTGGTTAGAGGACTGAAAACACGAGACTTAAATCCTAAGTTGCATTGGGATAGCGGAAGATGCCTTCTAAAAGCTAGGCAAATCATTAAGAAACAGGAACTTTTTCTTAAAAACAAAAAGAGTACTTAATATTAGTTGTCCTATATGGCAATGAAGTTTGGACAATGCACAGACGAGGAAAAAAAACTGATACAAATGTGGTTCTACAGAAGGATACTGAGAGTACCATGCATTGAACATATGAGCAACGAGGAATTTTTTTTTAAAGTAAAAACTTAAAGAAATTTATACTTAGCATCAGAAAGAGGCAGTCGAAATTTTCAGGGTACATAATTCAGGAAAAAAGGCTTGTAACATGTGACACTTAAATTTAAAGCAAGATGGACCTAGAAAAAAACACATAACCGACCTAGCGAGTCTATGTAAATGGATGACAGAACAGGGGTTAGTAGAGATAGCAAAAAGATAAATTTTACTAAGAGCTACAAAAGACAGGAAATTGTGGAGAGCCATGATAGTCTATGTCCTGAAGAGAAAAATGAAATCTTGAATTATATGAAAGCACAGACAACCATACCAACACCGATGTTATTTTTACCGGGTCCTCTTTTTTTCTTTCTTCGTCCCCAGTCAAGACAATTTCTTCCACAAGACCGTACCTCAGTTAACATGCAGATAAAATGCGACGCGACATGGCTACAGAAGTAAAAGTTTTCTTTCTTCTAACTGACTACCAAACACAGATTAGAAGGTTTCGTCTAACCTGCTACTTCATCCAAAGCTGTGAAGAGACAAAATGACTTCGTACGTTTCCCGAAGGGATTTGTGCGTAATTGAATGCAATGAAGTCAGCTGCAGAACGCGATCTCAGTTCATCGATTTCCCTTCGCTCTACCCACACAGCAACGAAAATAAGTGGGAAACCAGCCATTGCCTTTACCCGGATCCACCTAAGTAATTGATAGTAAGCCATGCGTATGATCAAATGATGTGTTCCTCGTTGGGACAGAAGAAAAACAAGATGATAGATTGAAACTAGTACGTTATTGAAGTATTTTTTTATCTCTTTCATTAAATAAATCATTCCTCCTTTGTTCATAAATAACATCAAAATAAGCAGAATCAATAAAATCAAATAAAATGTTTGATAAAAACGAGTTATCATTTTATCAATAAACTTGCATTCATCCAAAGTTTATATCAATAAATATCCAGCAATGAAAGTCAAAAAGTCAAGGTCAATCCTCAAAATTGAGCCGCTTTTTAAACATGGGAAATTTAAAGTCCGTACACTTGAAAAATACCTATAATACTATGTTTTTTTTTCTTTTCGGTGTTTAAGGTGTTTCTTAAACCTTGAAAGCTATCAGGCTCGAAGTTCAAATTAAATAAATATACAGTAGAATCCCTGACAACCGGACTAAAAAAGCATTTTGGTAATGAGCAATTAGTTACAAAGTCTGGATATGGGGGGTTATATTTAGATTAAAATAAAATTTTCAATATTTATAGTAAAGAAAATAAGCTAAGGGTGAGTGAAATATAACGGAATCGATTTTAAGGAAAAAGAAATAAATTATGTAATGTTAATGAAAATTAATTAAATTAAGTATACCACGTATGCAAAATAATGTAATGAAGATTTTTTAATCGCTGTTTCATGATTCTTTCTCTTCTAATGTTATTCTCAACTTTTTCCGGATTTCGTTTTGCTTTTTGTTCTTGAAGTTTTTTAAACGAAAGACACTTTTTAATTCTGCATGCGTTATTGCAATCGTCATAGCTGAATACTGGCTTTCTTTCCATAAAACTGATAACATTTTCAATTGCTTTTTTAATTTTTGTCGAGGTTTCATCACAATCATGTTTTTTATTTCCTTGTTCATTGCAACAGTGGAAGATTTTATTTCATACAATATTGACTTTTCTTTGTTGAATTCAGCCATTAGTTACAATGAACTTTTACCACCGTCTAGTCTGTTTAAGATATCCACTTTTTGCGATAACTCCAGATTTGTATTTTTCCTCTTATTCGAATCATCTTTGGCACGAATACAAGCCTTTAAAGCGAAATAAGAATAAGCAATTATCCAGAGTAAATTTCCTGAAAAGTAAATTTCAAATCAGTTACATATCACCCAAATTGTTTCAATATACACATGAAAATCATGTCTGGATATGCGGGATTCCGGATATGAGGCACTCCGGATATGAGGTAATCCGCATATGCGGGATTCCGGATATGAGTCACTCCGGATATGAAGGATTCCGGATATGAGGGATTCTTGATATGCAGGTTCCCGGATATGAGGCACTCCGGATATGCGGGATTCCGGATATGTGGCACTCCAGATATGAGGCATTCCGAATATGCCGGATTCTGGATATGCGGGATTCAGGATATGAGGGACTCCGGATATGCGGGGTTCCGGATATGAGGGTTTCCAGATATTAGGGATTCCGGATATTAGGGATTCTACTGTATCTGAATTCTGATTTTCAGGAGAGTCAGTGCCTCTACACAGGAAATAGTGGCGAGATAAATTTTCTAAATTCTTCCATTTATCTCTATTGTTCGGTCACATTCAATAGTCAACCCGAGCTGAAAACCGTGACGCCTGGCGTCTCCCCATCAACCATGCTGTCTCCTTCTTTGAAAATACCAGCAAGGCCGCTCTCAGGGACAAAAGGCAGAGGAGGAACTATTGCAACGCCATCCCATCGAACCCAGACCGGACATTTAGTTGTATGCTTGCCCCGCATTGGCCTTATCAGTCCCAAACGTGTCTGCAAGTGACAAGTGTACAAACTCCCTGTTGATCAAGTTATGATGAGTCATGTATTTATCTTACTACGTTTTTTTTAATTGCTCAGTGGAATTTTTAGTCAGTGTCATTTTCTATCTATATACATTTCCCTTATGTCATTTCTCGTCAAGGTGTGGCCAATAATGCCTTTCTACAACTTTTTGTAGATCTTGGTAGGTTTTATGTTTTCAACCACCCACTCACTTCCACTTGCCTGTGAGTTTCAAATTCTCCGAGATGTTTTTTCACGTGAGATGTTCTTATACTTTTATCTCTTTTTTAATCTACTTACAATAACTTAATTTTATCTAAAGCTTTTTCGTTACTCATATATTAAGATACGAATAGAATTTCAGTCTCCTTTCGAATCATATTTCTGTTGACTCATGTCTGTTCTTCATATTTGACGATTGGCAGATAGATAGATAGATAGATAGATAGATAGATAGATAGATAGATAGATAGATGTGAACAGACTCATAGATAGATATGAACACTCATAGATGGATAGATAGCGTTGCAACCTGGAAAGGGTTACTGAATGAGGAATAACCAAAACGAAGGTTAAAAATGAAATGTTGATCTTTATAACATCAACAAAATACAATACTCGCCAGCGGCGTGAAATAGGTAAACCACTGCTAGTGGTGGACTACTTAGACACCGTATTGTCCCCATATTATTACTATAGTGTCCAACTTATTTATGATAATTGGGACATACCCATTAGTGTTCATACATAAGGCATATAACAGATAGATAGATAGATAGATAGATAGATAGATAGATAGATAGATAGATAGATAGATAGATAGATAGATAGATAGATCTGAACAGACTGATATAGACAAATATGAACAGACTGATATAGATATGAATATACTAACATAGATAGATAGATAGATAGATAGATAGATAGATAGATAGATAGATAGATAGATAGAGTTATGAACAAACTCATAGTTAGAGAGATATGAACAGACTAATAGATAGATAGATAGATATGAACCGACTCATAGATAGAGAGAGATAGATATAGAGATAGATTTGAATAAATTCATAGACAGACAGACAGATAGATACATACATACATACATACATACATACATACATGCCTGCATACATATATACATACATTTCCATGTGTTTCTAAACGGAACATAATTATATCTCGGTGAAACAAAAATAAAAGCATTTAAAATATATTCTTTTCCTTTAATGTTGATGAGAGGAATTTAAACGGTTCGATTAAGCAGATGAAAAGCCGATGTGAAACTTGACGCCTGATTGATCTTCTCCTCTTGACTGGATTTTCACAGAATCGTGCCTAAACCATATTCTGCTTATGGTTGGAAACGTTTCATCATTTTTCTACCCTTTTCAAATAAAATCCCACCGGGATTTATATCATCATAAAATGGACATTAAACCTTTACCTCCTGACTTGTTTGCTGTTTAGGTTTTTGCTTAAAAACGGTCACAAAATAAAATGCAGCTTTTTGAGGAAAAACAGTGTTATATTGATGCTAAAATAACATTGAATAGTTCAAAAATCGGTTAGTTCAGAATCTTTTTAGACATGTATGACATCGCAATGTCCTCCATCTGCCGGGTGTAACAGTAACATTTTCCAAATCTTGTAAAAGCAAAATTGTACAATTGTTAAATTAAGCTTAGAACTGCTGCATCTTAGAAAGGATTAATGATATCTGACTTTAATTCTACAAGGTTTGTCTAACCCTATTGGACTCTACCTTGAGCAATAAGAATGTATAATTACTCTCCAAGATTAACAGAAGAATTGTGATTAAATTGATCATAAACATAAATGACATGTTCATGATTAAATAATAGCTTAGGATCGGAAGCTCATGAAGGGTTGAAATTAAATCCGAATATATATATATATATATATATATATATATATATATATATGTGTGTGTGTGTGTGTGTGTGTGTGTGTGTGTGTGTGTGTGTGTGTGTGTGTATATATATATATATATATATATATATATATATATATTATTCCAGGATCATTTTCCACCTTATTCAAGATGATCTTCGCCCTTTCTAACCTTCTAACTTTCTGTCCTGGAGTAACGATGTGCCTCACAGGTTTCACGTACGAATACATTTTCAAGTCTTTTTCACTGCTCTTTGGACTCTTATAGATGAAGCTCCTCTCTCACGTGTCAAACGTCTTATGGATTGAATTGAATCTTTTCTATTTGAGCTCTAAGTTGAAATGATGATCCCTCTCCTGATCCAGGTTTCCTCCCTATGTTTCCCTTTTTTAAACTTATTCACCGCTGTCTTGATGGTTCTTGAATGGACTTTGAAGATGGAAGCCGGAATATGGATGTTGTTGCCATTACTGAAGGCCTGAATGATATTTACCTCTCACCATTGCTCATTTGAGAAGACAGTTGGGCTGATAGAAAATGGTTTTATCCTGTTTTTTTCTAGCTGAATAACTCAAAGGATTTTCCAGTGATTCTTACGAAAATTGGTGTCATCATGACAAAACGTCTTATCTGAAAACTTGGGGAAAAACAAACTCAATTAGTTCAGTGTATTTTTTTTCTTTTTAGATATTCAACATTTTGTAGGATGGTCAATGCTGTTAGACGATCTGGACAAGGTTGTTGTTACACGCAGTATATATGTTGCAACTGTACATTGATAACCAATACTGATATCAACTTGTGTTCAGTGATTATGTAGTGTAAAGTCATAATGGAATGGCTCTGCGATCTTTACAATGGCTGAAATTTACGAGAAAGTTGTCTGAAACAAATATATCGTAAAGCTCCACAGATCTGCGGCTGGGGTTCTCGAGGGCTTTTTGTGGACGAGATTAGAATTAAATACAGGTACCACACGCGATTTACTGCCTGTAAAACTACAAAAAAATCTAGGATAATTCATGAATTCATCTATGGGGATGTTCTTTGAACAGTCTATCAGCGTTTTGTTTCTTAATTTATGGGATGAGGGGTTATCGTTATCCTATTATAATCGTGCTTTCCTTCCCCTCGTTAGGTCGCACGACCGTTACGCCCTACGAGTATATCATCAACAATGGTCTATTCTGTTTTGAAATAAAAAAGGTAGAGAGATAGATAGATAGATATAATTAGATATCAACATAGATAGATTGAGATAATTAGATATCAACTGAGATAGAGAGATACTTATGAAAACATTGAGATAGATAGATAGATAGATAGATAGATAGATAGATAGATAGATAGATAGATATGAACGGATTGAGATAGATAGATATGAACATATTGAGATACGGAGATATTTTTAAAAAGATTGGGATAGGCATGGACATACTGAGGTAGATAGATACATATATAGATATTAACTGATTTAGATTGATATGAACAGAATAGATAGATAGATAGATAGATAGAAAAAAGAAAGGAAAATAGTTTTTAACATCTCCTGCCAATACCTCATAAATAAAGGACTATTCCGTTTCAATCATGTAGAAAGAGGGGTAAAGACAGTACTTGGTTTCAGTGAGAAAACGAAAGAAAGAAAGGAATATAAAAATATTTAATGTCTGTTTCAGTGAAATGGAAAAAGTTGTCAATTTCAAATCTTTTTTGTACCCCCTTACTTCTTAGAATAATGAAACAGCATTCATATTTGTGATTGATATTGAAATATTTTGTTAAAGATGTTAAGCTCAAATATTTAATGATGCGATAGGAGAATTTCTACGGGTATTTTATTGTTTAAGCATTCGCCATGAACTTCTTATTTAATCATTAAATGAAGAATTATGATTCATCCGAAATTTACAACAATTTGTATTGCCATAAGGCTTGCAGACAACGCACGTTTAAGCACTGGTTCACTGGAGTTAAGCAACGTCGAGCGTGATCATTATATAGATGGTTAACCACTTGAATATGCCTGTGGTGTAATGGATAACGGCTCAGAATTTGAAATCGGAGAGCGGAGTTCTAATTCCAGTCGAGTTATATTCGCTTACGCACGAATAGCCTTGGGTTAATTATTAGGAAATGTATCTGTAAATCATTATTAACTCAAAAGAGTTATAAAAAAATCTGGCTTTAAATAACCTCAAAAGTTGATAAAAAGAATAAATCACGTCGTCAATCAATGCCCCGTCCAGGATAAGACAATAAACGACGTCCAGCAGCAAGACCTCTGATCGGGTGGCTTTGAGGAGCGTGGAACCATCTCTTAGTTGCTGGTGTTCCCAGGAGCGCTCTAACCCGGGATGGTAGCACCTGTTGTAGTCCCAACTATGGGCAAGTGGTTGGCTCCAGAACTAGGCTGGAAACATTGTGAAAGTGTAGAAGTGAGTTTTAGTGCCGGAAATACTTGTAAAAAGTTGTTACCAGTAATAGATTTTTAAAGAAAAAAAAACTATTGCCAACAATACGTTTACGAAAAAAATATTACCAGCACTACATTTTTGAGGAAAAAAGTGTTTCCAGCAAAAAAATATTGATAGCAATACATTTTTGAAGAAGTATTGCAAGACATAGATTTTTGACAAAACAAAATATTACCAGCAATAAAAATTTTCTCAACATTAAAGCACCCATTGAGGTTGATATGCCGTAAAACAAAACAAACCGAGCCAAACCAATCAATGCCTTGCTGTAATAATTGCCTCAGAGATAGTACCCGTCTTTCTTTTTTATTATGAACAAAGTTAAAGAAGAAAATTGTATAGAGTGAACTTTAGTAGCAGCAATGTTAGTATTGGAGACGGTTATAGTGCCTCATAACTTTAATGCTTATTCGACGGTTAGGGTGAGCAGAAGGTACCTGGCAATGGAAGTGATACGTTGAGTTTTGACGGTCGAGAGACATTCTTAGAGGAAAAGAACATGACTGTATTTTATTGCTATTTAGAGCGCACAGTACAGATTAATGGCCACACAAAATAATCATTAGTCATTCCAGCACATTAAATTTAACGATATTGCTTCAAAAATAAATCACTTCAATTCAGCATAAACCATTTTCGTCAAAAGATTACATTCAGGGAAGGAAATAAATGAAGTCCATTTATTTTTATGAGATTTATGAATCTTTCTTGTTACGTTTGCTAATTATAACTGTCCAAGACTCAAGAGGAGACATAAACAACCACATAAACTACCTGACAAACAGCAAAAGCTCCCAAAATAAAGTACTACACACTAAAAGATACCCAAGCGCCAACTGTGGGGTGATCACATTCCAGTTATATTTTATAACTGTACATATATATATATATATATATATATATATATATATATATATATATATATATATTTATGAATAACTAGGTAATCCGTATGGGTAAACCTAAGGAGGATAAAATCCAGAGAGCTCAATGTAAATTCAGAGTAAATAATTTAAATAAAAACAGACCACTTCAAGGTTCCATGTAATAAATTATTTCACCACAGCCCTTTTAAAACGACTGCGGATCATCAGACTTTACTTCCAAACCAATATATATAGATTATAATTTTATCATAGAGACAAAACCATTTTATCAGAGAGACAAAACCATTTTACTCACTACAAAGATGCAACTTCGTTTCAGTGCATTTCAACTGCACTTCTACGGATGAGAATCGAAAATGATTAACTATAAAATAATTATCGCTCTACTATCGGTATCAAGCCCTCTTTTGGATTAATGCTGTGAACATTGGAATTTCAATATTACCTTCGTTCTTATCATCGTATATATATATATATATATATATATATATATATATATATATATATATATATATATATATATATATATATATTATGACTGCATAAAGTGTAAGTGAATAAAGACGTTGGTTAGATCCTGTGACAAGACCCAAAGATTTGTGAGTTCAAGACCAGGCCACAGCAATGGCGAGCCCAAAAAGAGCTGAGTTAGAAAAAATTAACTCATATATCCACGTGGCACGTGGAACTAGAACAATATTACCCAGTGGGCCAAATAAAGGGTTCGTTCGAGATTCCAAT
>CAHIKZ030000133.1:357500-387500 GCA_903632075.3 Acanthosepion pharaonis
ATGTATTGTTGGTAATAATTTTTCTTCAAAAATTTATTGCTGATGATATTTTTTTCTTTTATAAAAATGTTTTGCCGGTATTAAATCTATTTTTTAAACGTTTTGACACTAGTTTGTGGGTTAACTATTTGCCCATAGCATGGACCCTAACAGGTGCTACCAATCGAGTTCAGTGTGGACCTGGGAGCACCAGCAATTAAGAGGTGGTTTCCCGCTCGTCAAAACCTCCTGATCAGAGGCCTTGCTGCCTGATGTAGTTTATCGTCTTACCCAGGACGGTATCACTTTTTTGAGCAGGCACCGAATTTAAAGCATATTCTTACCTTTCTCTTTATTTGTATAATTAATGTTTTTCTCTTACTTACCGTTATTTATTTATTTTATTAGGGGAAGAGTGCTCTGTATCAGAGCTAGAGAGTTTATAGTACAGATCATTTTGACCTAGGGATCAACACTGCATAATGTCTGTCAGGTTATTGCTTCAATGCTATCTTCAGACCGAGTGAAGAAAAGATCAAGCATCAACTACAAGAAGACAGCATACATGGTTGTCAATAAATTGATGAGCCCAAAGTTCGAATTGCAAATCGGAGATACCAGAATTTTAAAAAAAAACCGAAAATTTAAATATCTGGGGCGTGTTTTAACAAAGGAAAAAGTGTGACGTTGAAACCCGAAAGCCTATTGGGATATCCAAAGATGCATTTAAGCAGAGTATTAAGAAAAAAGGAAAAGAACACTAAACTGTTCCTTGACATCTGACATGTGTATGGTTGTGAGTGCTGAATAATTTCTTCAAAGATGGAGAAAACAATTGAAGCAACAGAAATGTAGAATGATGCTGAGTAAAATGATGGCGAAACAGAGTTTAGGAGAAATAACAGAAAGACAAAATTTATTAAGAGCTACAATAGCCAGGAAGTTGTGGAGAGACATCATTGCCTACATCCTGAGGGGACATGTCACATAAAAAAGTATACGTATCTATGTTTATACGAAGTTTCTTGCAAACATTAGAAGAATTTCAATTATCGTACTGTATTGCTGCCATATATGGTCTGTAGCCCCTTCTGTTTGTCTCAAGGTTCTTGATACAAATCCAGAGATGGATATGCAATGTAATTGGCCCTGATCTGGCATCTCGTCTGCAGCTGGTCTCTTACAGACGTTCTGTCGCCTTCCTCTGTCTTTTTTACAAATACTTTCATGGTAACTACTCCGATGATCTTCTTTCGCTGGTTCCCAGACTTCATGAATTTAAGCGTTCTACTAGGCTGGCATCTCGCTCTCACCCTTTCACTATCGAAACTGTTAAATGTAGGCGTCACTTCATATCTCGCACTTCTCGCCTGTGGAACTTCCTTCCCTTTTGCTGTTTCCCTGATAGCTATAATCTTCAACTATTCAAATGTAATGTCAATCGACGTCTCCAGATGCCTTGATATATCCCCTATCCTTCTCTTCATCCTTTCCTCTATCACTCCTATTTGCTCTCGCTCCAACTCTCTGTAACGCTCTGCGTGCTAGTGGCTTCCCGCCTTGCTTGGGGTGAAACGTTTAAAAAAATTCATGTAAAGCATTACGTTAGACGCCTGAAGAGTAACACACTCCGCCTTCTTCACCTCACGTTTTCTTGAAATTGGGCGACTAGATTGAATCAATAGCTGCATCTATTGCAAGGAAGGTTCGGTTACTGTGTCATTCAAGAAAACCTTTTATCGTCAGAGTCCAGCTTGGACATGTACAAATCTACCATTTGCCAGTGTATTGAATACTGCCACTTTATCTGGTTTGTTGCTCCTGCTATTCGTCTCAATGTTCTTGACAAAATTCAAAGAAGAATCTCTGATGTAACCAATCTTGACTTGGCATCTCGATTTCACTCACTTTCTCACCGATGTGACGTGGCTTCTCTCCGTCTTTTCTACCAATATTCCCCCCCCCCCGACAAGATTATTTTCTTCTCTGGTGTACCGACTGCATAAATTTAAGTGTGCCACTAAATTCGCATCTAGGTTCCAAACGTTTACTGTTGAAATAGCTAAATGCAACCACCACTTCTACTCCAACAATTTCTTTTCTCGCACTTCCCACCTGTGGAACTCCCTTCCGTTTAGTTGCTTTCCTAGAAACTGGGATCTTCAAAGATTTAAATACTACGTCAAGCGCCATCTTCTATCTTCTTTTTTCTACTTTGCTCAATCCTCCCTATACTAAGTGTTTTCTCTCACTTTCCCCCTCTATAACCTCCTGCGTATACCGTCCTGGGTAAGACGATAAACTATGTCCAACAGCAAGGCCTCTAATCAAGAGTCATTGAGGAGCGTGGAATCACCTCTTAATTGCTGGTATTCTCGGGTCCACCCTGGCCCGGGGTGGTAGCACCTGTTAGTGTCCCAGGTATAAGCAAATAGTTAACCCCGAAACTGAGGTAAAAAGCATTATGAAAGTGTAAAAATAGGTTTTAATACCGGAAATACTTTGTAAAAAATTATTACCAGAGATAAATTTTTGAAGGAAAAAAAACTATTACCAGCAATATATTTTTTGAAAAAAAATATTACCAGCAATACGTTTTTGAAAATAATATTACTACCTATACATTTTTGAGGAAAAAAATAAAAATTTTGTCGGCATTAAATAACTCATTGAGGTTGATATGCCGTAAAACAAACTAAACCAAAACTCCTGCGTACAAGAAGCATTTCCTCCTTGCTTTGAGTGAAATGGTTAAAAAGATTAGCCGTTAACTTTGTGGGTAGCAGTATATTTTGTGAGACGACTATTCAAATGACCAAGTGGCCAGCTTCGATTGAAACGATAGAAAATAGGTGCTAAGGTTTGTAAGTATTTTTCATGGTCAGTTTTGCTGACTATTTCGAAATAACCCGTAGATTTCGAATTTGAAACGCGTTCTTTGTTGATTTTTCATTTAATGCGTTTTATTATCCGGTATTAATGACATTCTAAGGAACTTCAGCTGATAAAATTTCTCTTGACATTTTATATTCGATTTATGCTATCATGGCTTCCGTTTCTCGAACATTCATTTAATACGTGCTAAATTTTTATTTGTTTACTCCGACGAAATATCTTTTTCATTATCCTACGTAACATTTAAATTATACACACACACACACATATATATATATATATATATATATATATATATATATATATATATATATATAATGTGTTTGTGTGTATTGAATTATACATGCATAAGTTGTTATATAAATAAATTCTCCAATCCTGTGAAAAAGCTTTAAAGGCTTTAGACCAGATAAAGTGACTGGTATCAAAGTAAAGCAAATGCATATCTCTTGAAAATTACGAAACATGATTGATAAAAAGGTTCGTAATCGGATAAAAGAAGGCTCCGATGACAAAATAATGAAGAAGACATCAAATTAAAGTAAATCTATCTCTTCAAGATTACGCAAGTTGATTCATATGTAAGTTTTCCAATCCAATGAAAAACATTTTCGAATAGAAAGGAAATGGAATTTGCTCTCAAAATGAAGTAAATTCTTTTCTCGTTAAAATTATGAGGGCTGATTGATAAATAAAGTCAATAATTTTTTTTGGGTCCATAAAAAAATAATGAAAGTGATAATTACATCTGTTTTTATGGAAATAGCGAAATTTTATACCACAAAAAATGTATTAATTAATATTGGTAATTAACTCATTATATTCGGAATATTTTATTAATTAATATTAACAATTTTAATCGCCTTTAAATCTTTTTTCTTTTCCTTTTCTTCTTCTTCTTCTTCTTTATCTTCTTCTTCTTCATATTCTTTATTTCATTATTCTTTTTTTCTTTCTTTTCTTCTTTCAATTTTTCTTCTTTCTCTTCTCTTTTTTCTTCTGATTTCTCTTCCTCTTTTTATTATTATTATTATTATTTCTTTTGATTGATGTCATATACACATTACTTTCCTGGTACCAAACAAAAACCTAAGTTCAGAAATGACATTTTCCATTGATCATTTTAATAAAAAGATAAATAAAATAAATGACTAAAAACGTAAGATCACACACATTTTTTTACAAAGATGATTTTCTTCAAGCTGTACATGGGAGTACAATTTATTATTTATTATTATTATTATTATTATTATTATTATTATTATTATTATTTCCTTTGATTTCTGATGTGTACTCATTTCTTTCTGGGTCGCGCCAAGGGGACCTAAGGTTAGAAATGGCATCCTGACATTTTACACTGGAAAAAAAAAACACAACATATTTTACATAGACAAAGCCCTTCGTAATGTGTGGGCTGTACTTGTGAGAACAATTTTTTGTATTTCTTTAAGGCATGGGATTCCAGTGATCCCTCCAATTAGTCTACCGGAATCTTTTCCAACCAATCCGAGGGCTCCAACTACAACGGGGACTGTTAATGTTCCCATGTGCCACATTTTTTCTAGATATACATTCTTCGCATCTTCTTTGAAGATCTTGTTTTGCCAGCATAATCATCTCTGTTTATCTCTCCTATTCGTCATTATTTTCCTTTATTTGCTTGTGCACCTCAGCGGTATTATTACAACAGGTTTCTATTTGTTCCTCTGCATGTGTCTCCTCTGGGTTGTTAACACTTAGCTCCTCTATGTGAACGTTTAGTCTATTTTTGATGTTTTCTCGGATGCTTTCGAGTTCTATGTCAGGTATTCTTTTCTTTTTTGTGTGATGATATCACATCTAGCAAAAGTTAGTCTGTTGGCATCGATGTTTAATCTGTTTTAGGGGTGATTTCTCTCCAGATCTTCTGGGCATCTTTTGTCGTTTTTATCGCTGTCAGATTTATCGCAGCGATATAAAAGGTTGTCATTACTTTATTATACTCTTCCCTACACCATTTATGTATTGTTCTTTTTATGGTGTTTTCTTTTAATGAATATAGAGGGCCTCTATGAGGACTGTCCTCGGTGTGGATTTCCTCTAGTTATCGTTCAGTTGAGTTTGTTCCAGTTGCAGACTCTTGGATCCCAGTGTTTTATAACCTGCACCGTCAGTAACCCAACGGGTAGTCTAGCCCGTAATAATAAAAGTCTGATAACTGGCCAGTGCTCTGCCTTATTCACCTAAAAGAAATAAGATTTGGTTCAAAAATTAATAAAATTAATACGTATATCAACAATTAATATAATTTAGCAACATCTTTTTAAAATTAAAATATTATTGATCTAAAATTTTATTTTATTTAGCGGCTTTATACTAATAACGCATATATATATATATATATATATATATATATATATATATATATATATATATATATATATATATATACACACATTATATATATATGTATACATATATACATTATATATATATATGTGTGTGTGCAGGTATGTAGAAATATAGGAAAAGAACACGTCAGGTAAATAATCCAGGGTTCTTTAGTATTTTGTTTTTATTTTAAAAAACAGTGCTCCATACATAAGTAGAGCTTAGATTATAAGATATATATATATATATATATATATATATATATATATATATATATATATATATATATATATATATATATATATATAATGAATCATTCATACAAAAAACTATTTTCAACAGTACATTCAGTTATCCTCGGGCATGTAAATTAGTTTCTTTTTTAATTAAATCCAGGTAGCAATCGATTCGCATTCCATTTTCTCGTCTCGGATGCTACCTGGAGTTTACTAAAAAGAAAATAATTTCCATGCCTGAGGATGACAGTTGAAAGTAATTGTGTATTAAAGAAGACCTTATACAGCTTCTAATTATTAAAAACAAGGATCATAACATTCATCGAGTAATTTGTAGGTTAATGCAACTTTACAATTTTGTTTGCGAAAAGATTTCGCCATTTTATATCATTAACTTTACTAATCTATTTTTCGTATGAATGATTCATTGTAATATAAATTGAACTGCACCACATATTTGATATATATATATATATATATACATATATATATATATATATATATATAGCTGGCCACCCGTATTCAAGGATAACCATCTACTAGGGCGGCCTGCCAATCCATATACATTTTCTTAAGCGCATTTTTTATTCAACACGCACAGTGGTTTTTTGTACTGCAACTATGCTGAGCAGACCTTAATTGCAGTTTCTGGGAAAGAGAGTGTTATCTTGAGTGATTAACAATTTGAACAAGCCTAGCATGCTCAAAAACCTCGGCTACCTTGACAAGGGTTCAGTCTACCCAATTTCACTCACAAGGCTTAAGTCAACCCGTGGTATGGTTTTTCAGGCACTTTCCAAAGATGCCGTCCACTGGGATCGATATGAGGACATCTCCTTTTCTGACAAATTGTCCATGTTGAGATTCTCACTCGGGTCTCATCGTCAGAATTCGAACGTTCTAACCACTCGCTCACGTGCACGTGGCCATATATATATATATATATATATATATATATATATACAAGTAAACATTCATATACATATACACAAATCATATAATATTATTATCCTCATTACATTTATTGCATTCTGTTACCTTTCTTCTTTCTATCAGCAGTATCTGTTCTGTAATTTTCAGCAATTTGCTTAAATGCCTGCTAATAGGAGATGCTTTTGTAATTCAAACAAAGCCGCCCCAAAGAGAAACAATTAAAAAAATTAAACAATAACAGTAATGATACAATTATACCAATACCAATTACATAATATGCAGATCAATATCCCATTAAATATCAATGACATTGATAATGATAACATTAACCTATCCGTTACTTTAAATACTAACCAAATAAAATGTCTTTAAAATTAAAACATCATTAATTTCAAAAGTAATTTGTGGTAACGAGCAAATTAAATATATATATATATATATATATATATATATATATATATATAATAATAATAATAATAATATTTTTTGTTTAAAAATATGAATCGTTCGTTACATAAGAGTTCTCATGTTTCAAAAACGAGAGCCGAAATCATCCAAATAATTATTAAAATTAAGTTGAATTGAGGTGTTTAATCTCGTTTCATCTTCATGCGAAATTTTAAAGCTCTACTTCTGTATGGAGCACTCTCTTCTTAAAAATAAAAACAAAAAATACTAAGGAACTCCGGATTATGCACCCAACGTGTTCTTTTCTATTTTCTGCATACGCACTATATATATATATATATATATATATATATATATATATATATATATATATATATATATATATATCAAATACTTTTTAAAGGAATATAAACAATTTCGTCATAGGTTTTTTTTTTTTTATTATTAAGAATTTAAATAGATTATAATTTATAGTCACATAGATTTAAATTTCAAATCAGTTGGATATTTTCCGATGAGTTCTATTTACGCTGAAATATATATTTCAGAGAATTAAAAACAAAATGAAACGAACTTAAACATAAATTTACGTCGAGTTTTATTTACGCAGAAACATATATTCCTGAAAATGAAATAAAACAAAATAAGCACAAAATTACGATAAAAATAAAACAATATCAAAAAGCAAATAAATAATTACATTAAATTCATAGATATATATATGTACGTTAAAATTTATATGGTCAAAAAAAACGCTGAAATATTTACGGAGCCTCGGAAAACACGCCATATTTTATCGCACTTCAAACTATTATTATTATTATTATTATTATTATTATTATTATTATTATTATTATTATTTTTATTATTTTCATTTCCTTTGATTTCTGGCGTTTACAAATTTCTTTCCGGATCCCGCCTAAGGTTAGAAATGGCATCATGACATTTTCCACTGACAAAAAAAAAATTACATAAAAAAAGTCCTTCGTAAAATGTGGGCTGTACTTGTCAGAACAATTTTTTGTATCTGTTTGAGGCATGGGCTTCCAGGAATCCCTTCAATGAGTCTACTGGAGTCTTTTCCAACCAATCCTAGGATTCCAACTACAACAGGGATTGTTGATATTCCCATGTGCCACATTTTTGAGATTTCTATTTCAAGGTCCTTGTATTTTGAGAGCTTTTTGAATATCTTCAAAGATACATTGCAGTCAGCAGGGACTGCCATATCAATAAGGAGGCACTTTTTTTGTTTGTGGTCTTTAATAACAACAAGGGCGGTTGGCTTTGATTGTTTTGGGATAACGCAATATTTATTTCATTATTATTATTATTATCATTATTTGTTAATTTTAGTAATTTGGTCAAAGAATAATCATCACTTAAAAGCTCGTTTTGAAAAACGAAGTATACATATAATCGTTACTTGTGATGGATAATTGATTTGATTATGTAATAACAAGCTCTTTTTATCAAAACAGTTTCCAAGATGGAATCACGAAAAAAATCCTAGTAAAAAAGAAATATTTTATATCCAGCAAATCATTTATTAGCTAACTGCAATTCAATGTTAAAAAAAATGAATTCTTACGTTTTCCTTCCGAATGATTTCCCGTCATGCAACACTCAACTTTCCTATTTCCCATTGATTTTTATATCGATCTCGTAGCTTCTGGAACTACTAAATTGGAAATTAGATCAATCTACATGTCGATTGGAGTTTTTAAAAAATACTTGAAATTCATAACATAAAAATCACGAAAATAATTTCCAATAAACACAAAATGAAAATTATTATTTCTAAAAATAAATAACAGTGATGCTTGAGGTATCAGCGTTTGCCCAAAGTTGGTTTGTTTTTTTGTTTTTTTCATTTTTAAAAAGTTTTTCGAAGTAAATTCACCCGTTGTGAAATATTTAAACTGTTAGCTCTATACAAGCGCTCTCTCAGAGCAATGGTTAAGAATCACTTTGAGAGACTGAAGCCTATAGTCGATTTTCCTTCTTGGAAACGTGTGAGCTGGCGCTACAGAATCACAAAGAACTGTAACAGGTAAGAGAAAGCACACCACTGGAAGAAATACATCAGCAGCAACAAACTAAAATGGATATCACATGTAACCCGAAGAGAAAATAATGGTATAATCAAGATGTTGACATTCTACACTATTTCAAATAATAGTTTAGAACAGGGATCAGCAACCTACGACACGCGTGCTACACGGTATTTACTCTTCCCCCCCACCACTAGGACGAGATGTGACACAAGGTCTATTTTTAGGTGGGGAACCGAGCACGTACGTCCGGGACAGGAAACAAAATTTCCCCTCACCCCTCACTACTAGATTGACATGTGTGTATAACTGTACCGTATTTCATATTGTACTTGTTGTGTACAATAAACCTTTCTTCTAGTATCCACCTGGTGTTATGTGTTTATTCCCTTAGCACGGAATATAACAGATTTTAAAACCCTAAGTCGGCACATAGCAAAAGATTGCCGCCCCCGGGTTTAGAATGGAAACCCACATCCATATTGAAAGAGTAATAATTCCTAATGGACTTGAGAAACCTATTTTCAGGAAAAAAATTTCAAAAGTATAAATTTATAAATTTCAATCGATGATAACACTGATAGCTCGGTGAATGAATGTCGAATGTTTTGTTATAAATAAAATGGCTATTAGTAACATTACCGTTATATCATCTTTCATTTTTAACTATTCTGTTTTCAAGGGTTGGCAGTTTCGTTCTCCTTCACGTTTTAAAGCATCAATATCGCCTTATCAGCTTTTCTCGCAACATATCAGTACAAGCAGCCAATTCTTGGCTGTTCAACAGAAAATGTGGGGTGGGGGAGAGCAAATGTATCTTTAAAACGTATTCTAGAAATTAATTCTTCGATTTATTTGGTTAAGACCGTTACCAATTCTGTCGATTCTTAATACAAAGAGAAATTACAAAGCAACAGTCTTCAACTTTTTCGCTGATACAATTTTCGCCTGAGCAGCGAATCTTTCTAATTAAAGGTGGAATGGAGGGGCATACTTGCTATAAAATTTAGAATTCATTATTTTTAATCCAAGAAAAAAGACCAGGAAGGGATTTAGAATTTACTTAGCAAATAATTCAATTAAGACAATTCTCAGGAAACTTTAATTAAATTCTAATTTACTGTCATAAATCCGGGCATAATTAATAGAAACCTGTTTTCACTATCAAGAATGTTTGTTTAAGATTCTAAACTAATTATTAAAAACTTTTCTCCATCTATATGGAACAATTTGAATTTTTTGTGGGGAGGGGGATGAATAATTGGAGGGGGCATTTTAAAATGTCAGTGAGAAGAGTGAAAGACTTCCTGTAATTGAGTAGCGTCTAGTCAATGCTTAACTTATTTTTTTTAATAATTTTCACTCCATACAAGGCCCAAGAGCCGCTCAAGGGATAGAGTTAATGAGTGATGTTGTATGAGCGCAAGAAAACGCAAGAAGTGCAGTTCATGAGGTTATCTATGAAAGACAATCTCAAGTGATCAAAATGGTAGTGATCGGAAAAAGCATCTTGTCGAAAGCAGTATTCCTTGGGATGAAGCTGAGTGAGTGGAACTCCTTCGTTACTAATGGTATATTTTGGGAATGGGGACAATCCATCCAAGTGTACGTGGCATGGCGAGTCCCGGTTGCAAATGTCATATCTGGTAGGATCACGGAATATAACTTGTTAGAACACTGTCCATAAAGTACCAAAAGACTTGCTACGTTTCGTCTAAAGGAAAGAGGCTGTAGGGTGAAAAACTATTCGCCATCCACAATGCTGCAGGGACGTTTTGACATCTATCAAGACGGACAAGTGAGGACTGATCAACTCCAACCCAAATATGGCAGCAATAGTCTATTTTCTAAAATTCTAAAAAAAAAATATTAGAATACAGTTTTCTTAATTAATATTTCTTTCTTCTAATAAGGTATGGTGTTCTTGGGTGCGTATGCTTCGCCGTCTTTCCTCCATACATGATTCAAGGAATTGCGACCAAACAACTCAGTTTTACACTCACCTGTCCAAAGAACTCTTTCCCAATAAGAATTTTCCTTATTTTTATGCTCTGTCGAAAATTTCAACCTATTTCATCTCTATGCCGTTTCAGAAGGAGTGGCGTCTTTCTTGGGGAGCGCAACTTTATACCGTCTCTGCGTAGTTCATTACTAATCGTTTGCTTAGTTACGTTAACTCCTGACAAACTCAGATCATTCTGTAGGTCTTCTCTGATGGCCATTGGGTTATTTTGGACCTGTTGCATTAACTTTCTTCGTAATCTGGGAGAGATCTTCCTGGGAGCACCGGGTCTGCCTTTGTTCTCAACAGTATTACGTCTTTTCAATCTTGCAATAAATGAACCAATTGTTGAAAAAAGTTATGTTCATGTCACTGGAGATGTTTCCGTAACTTTTTCCATTGTTCCATAGCTTAATAATTAGCTCTTTTTGAGCAAAAGTCATTTCCTTACGTCTAGCCATTATTAGAACCGTTATCAGTGAACAATGACTGCAGAATGATCCAATTTTGAACTGAATGTTGCAATAGAGATTAGGATCTTCTACTTTGAAGTACAACCAAAATCTACCTTACTATAATGCAAAAATTGACAATGTACGAATACTTTTTTCCACTATTCGAAATATAAAAATTTGCATAACTATCACTTATCAATGAATTTCTAATTGTAAATTACAGATTCTGATTCTATGCCCCAAAATACATATCTAACATTGTTATTCGAGGTTTTCATTCGCTATAAATGAGAATAACAAGCATTTGTTTGCTGTACGATCACTTATTCAACCCCCAAGTATAGCTGACCACTTATTCAACCCCCAAGTATAGCTGACCACACCCATTCGGCGATACACGTCTACTAGGGAGGCTAGCCAATCCCTATTGCAGACGCTTGCTCAGGCGCATTTGTGTTTGTTCAACACCCACAGAGCCAACCTGTATTTTATACTGCAACTATGTTGACCAGACCTTAATTACAGTTTTTGGGAAAGAGCGTGTTATCTAGCGTCATCAACAATTTGAACAAGGCCAGCACGCTCAAGCTCTCGACCACGGATGACTTGTGATTCCTTTTACCGAATTAAACTCACAATGAGAGAGTAGTTAGTGTTAATAATTCCAACAATAAATAAACAAGAATAAAAAATGCTCCATCTAAAAATGTCTGTAGAGTATTATGTCTACTACTACTACTAGTAGTAGGTGCAAGAAAGAGTTGAAAGATTGAATGAAAAACGGGTAAAACGTAACTCTTTGAGCCCTCCATTCCTGAACAATTTTAACCCTTCGGTCTGATCTCCTGAATCAAAATTAGCAATTAAGTGTTATGTAATGTTTCACAGCAGATATAAAAATAGTTACAAGTGTTTAGCCACCGTTCAACTGGTGCCTCGGCATAAAGTCATTTTCTCTACCACTATTCAACCGGTGGCTGGGAATTACGTGATTTTTCTCTACCACCGGTAAACTGATGGTCAGGGCTCAAAGAGATAATAATCAAAATGCTTTATCTAAAAAATTTTGGGAACCTTAAACTAATAGGTATACTGCTACTAGTTGGTGTAAAAATGAATTTTATATGAATGTGTTATCATTTCGTATGTCATCAAGCAACGATGTATATTGGTTTGGAAATCAGCCACTGATTTTCGGCCACATCGAATTCCTTGCAGGACAAAACGAGGAAGTAGAAATTGATAAATTTCAAAAGATTTGGAGTCAAATAAAAAAGAGGAAATTGGCAAATGCAGTTTTCCATTGGGAACAACGCCCTCATACATCCCACTAAAGAAAGAAAGAAAAACGATTTGCCCTGTTTTGATAGGTCTGGGATCTCACAGATATTATTTCTGCAATGAAACGTTAAATTGCAAAAATATGTTGCAAGGTGATTAGAAAAAAGCTGTTTCCTCATCAGGAAATATTCGCTATCGTCCGTTGAAATGTATACAAACTTTCTATTAAATAGGTTGTTGAAATGTATACAACCTTTTTGAATTTGTCTCTATTTCTGAGATGAGGTATTATGCACATTATTTACATTATTAAGACTATTGTCCTCATCTTTGTCGCCATATTTATTACAAAGTTTCGGCCTTTCTGTATCTGTCTATATTTTTGGGATGAGGTATTATGTACACTATTTACATTATTCAGACTATTGTCCTCATCTTTGTCGTCATATTTATTACAACGTTTTAGCCTTTGTACGCTACGGCCTTTTTCAGGTGGTTGGGATGTCGAACTGAACCCTTTATTTCCTCACTGGGGTAGACTGTTCTAGTTCCACGTGCCATGTTTAATGGATATCAGTTGTCAGTTATTTCCTCAAGGACACATGGCGTTTGTTAGATCCAGTGACAGGATCCAAAGGCCCTGGAGAACTTTCAGAGGGTAATTAACAGGTAATTGTCTCTTCTTATGCAAGACATCCTGTCAGCCTTGGAAAAGGCGCAGAAAAATTTTAAGAGTTAATTTTTTAAAATTCTGTCTTGTCAAATATGTAAGCAGAGATTTCAAATTTGATAAGTTTACATAATATTGGGTTGGTCAAAAGGTTCCTTCAGTTTATTAAGTACATTTTCTTCTTAATAGTCAAACAAACGATTTGGCCAACGCAATAGAATATTCGTAAATTGCCCAGTTTTCCTGGCACATCACCATAGTTAAAAAATATAATAAAATTTCTTCCTATTTACACTATTTACCTTATTCGGACTGTTGTTCTCATCTTTACTGCCATATTCACGACCTTTCGACAGATCTACGCTCCGACCTTCTTCAGGTAATTGGAATTTCGAACCAACATTTTTATGCACAGGAACACACGGCTTAGTGGATAAAAGCGTTGGATGTATCCAGTGAATTGACTCCAAAAGTTGTAAATTAAATAACAGGCTACAGAAGAGAGGAACAACATTTTGGAGAGTTAGGTAAAAGGGAGATAACTGAGATATCCGAAAGAGGCATGGAACGTGGATTTAGAAAAGTCTACCTCGGTGGACGAAATAAAAGCTCAGTTCGAAATTCCAATCAGTCTAAAGAAGGTCGGGGCGTACAACGGCCGGAAAGTGGTGAATATGGCAACAAGGAAGAAGTCGACAGTCCGAACAAAGTAAATAGGGTAAATACCTCGTCTCAGAAATATAGACAGATCTTGAATGTTTTATTCTTCGTTTGGAATATACGAGTGATCGTTTGCTCTTTCCTTGTCTCGTTTACTACCAACCAAACCCAATCTTCCCTTACATCTAAAGAGGATTAGCAATAAACGGATCCATACGACTATCAAAACAATCAGGAGCTGCCCATGTAAATATAAATGTATTATTTTAGAGATTTTATTATTGAAACCCTCTATCACATCTTCTAGAATTTAAGAAAGAAAACACATTTTTTTAATATTGAAAACATGTTTTACTTTTATTATTTGTAAAATTTTAATGTTTATTTCAAAAATTATTTTTGGGTTATAAAAAACAATTTTTGATTTGAAAACATTTTATTTTCATTTGTAAATATTTTGCTTTCATTTCTAAGAATTTACTTTTCGTTGAAAAAATATTTCTGAGTGGAAATAGTCTATAGCAACCAAAGTTCCATGCTGTATCTTATATTAGATTCAACAGTCTGCATTGTAAATTTCCTTGATTTTAACTTTACGATAAGCTGTCCATTGTCATTTCTACGATTCGCATCTTTTCAGCTGCAAGCGTTTGTTTTGATTTAATAAAACCGTCTTTTTGTTTTACTAGAAGTAGAAGAATTTCATCATTAGCCTCAAGAGTGTAATTGTTAGTTGCAATTCGTCCAGATATCAATGAATTGATTGTTGATTCATTTTTAGCAATTCAAAATATTCCAATTTTGAATTGACCAGATTTTTAAGTTTCGCTTTCGAAAGTGTCACGAGGCGATCTCTTCATAGGTTCATTAATCAAATATTGCAGCCATGATTGTCACAATGATTACATTTCTTTTTGCGCAACAAAAAGCCAAACTTCAAGTATTTCCTCTGAATGCTGACGAAGGTTTTTGTTTGTTGACACTTAAGTGTATTAGTATCGGCAAAGTAAAAGATAGTGTAATCAGTTTGCCGAAGGGAATACAAGCAAATTTATCACAAATATATTATGTCGCTTTTTTCGTTATTTTGGTAAATGTAGTATTCGTGATGTCAACAGATCTCGTGACGTTTTGCTTTGCGTATGAGAGAAATGAGTATTAATTGTAAACAAGAAAGAATCGCTGAGATTGGTTTGCTTATTATGATGGGCGGTAGTATTCGGCGGCGTCTGTCAACCACACGGAAAAGAACGGCGCCATTGTTTCAATAGCAGACGACAAAAAAAGACAGTCGTTCATTTGTTTCGCGGGCCTGATGGAATGGCAAGTGCATTCATAGTACAATTTGAATTACAAATTTGTTTTTGACGACCGTTCCTGTGTTTGGTGACTGTTGTGTGTTTGCCACATTCAGTATGTTGGCAATTGTTGATTTTCGACACATTAGTCAGCAATGATTTCTACTGGTGGTTTAATTTTGTAGGGTAAAAAGCAAAGAAGGTTATCGGTTCCATAACGTAAGTGCAGATAATCTGCAAAAAACTCGTTCACTGAAAGTTTTATGAGAATTTAAGAAGAATATTAATTATGCTGTTTATAATTAGAATCAAGTGATTAGAACGTTCTGGCCATGAGACCCGGGTTCGAATTTCACCATGGTCGATTTGTCAGGAAGGAGACTTCCTGATGTCATCGGGCTGGATGAGTCGATCCCAACATTGTGAGTTTAATTCGGTAAAAGGAGAACAATCGATAGCAGTGCTAGCGAGAAGTCACAAGTCATCCGTGGCCGAGAGCTTGAGCGTGCTGGCCTTGTTCAAATTGTTGATGACGCTAGATAACACGCTCTTTCCCAAAAACTGTAATTAAGGTCTGGTCAACATAGTTGCAGTATAAAATACAGGTTGACTCTGTGGGTGTTGAACAAACACAAATGCGCCTGAGCAAGCGTCTGCAATAGGGATTGGCTAGCCTCCCTAGTAGACGAGTATCGCTGAATGGGTGTGGTCAGCTATACTTGGGGGTTGAATAAGTGATCGTACAGCAAACAAATGCTTGTTATTCTCACTTATAGTGAATGAAAACCTCGAATAACAATGTTAGATATGTATTTTTGGGCACAGAATCAGAATCTGTAATTTAAAATTTGAAATTCATTGATAAGTGATAGTTATGCAAATTTTTATATTTCGAATAGTGGAAAAAAGTATTCGTACAGTATCAATTATTGCATTATAGTAAGGTAGATTTTGGGTGTACTTCAAAGTAGAAGATCCTAATCTCTATTGCAACATTCAGTTCAAAATTGGATCATTCTGCAGTCACTGTTCACTGATAACGGTTCTAATAATGGCTAGACGTAAGGAAATGACTTTTGCTCAAAAAGGGCTAATTATTAAGCTACGGAACAATGGAAAAAGTTACAGAAATATCTCCAGTGACACGAACATAACTTTTTTCAACAATTGGTTCATTTATTGCAAGATTTAAAAGGCGTAATACTGTTGAGAAGAAAAGGCAGACCCGGTGCTCCCAGGAAGATCTCTCCCAGATTACGAAGAAGGTTAATGCGACAGGTCCAAAATAGCCCAATGGCTATCAGAGAAGACCTACAGAATGATCTGAGTTTGTCAGGAGTTAACGTAACTAAGTAAACGATTAGTAATGAACTACGCGGAGACGGTATAAAGTTGCGCTCCCCAAGAAAGATGCCACTCCTTCTGAAACGGCATAGAGATGCTAGGTTGAAATTTTCGACAGAGCATAAAAATAAGGAAAATCCTTATTGAGAAAGAGTTTTTTGGACAGATGAGAGTAAAACTGAGTCGTTCGGTCGCAATTCCTTGAATCATGTATGGAGGAAAGACGGTGAAGCATACGCACCCAAGAACACCATACCTTATTAGAAGAAAGAAATCTATAGCCCCATAAATCATGCCCTACCCACATTTCTCACCCACACAAGATAGACATGCTTGCTTGCAAGGGGGTGTTGAGGTCTCACACTTATACACACACCGGCACAAATATATACATCACACACACTCCCAAAGAACTAAAATATCACATACTCTTAACACACATATCCCATTCCCAGCAATTAATAAAACTGTCAAAATGAACAAGGAGGGAATTCTGTAAGTCAGGAATCCCCCATCCACTATTTTAAAAACAACTTGAAAGAGGCCGTTTGACCAACACAAGGACTGATCAAAATTAACGATAAAACAACCAATAAAAAACTGCAGGTAAAGTTCATTCACTCCTGTAGTTACCGCTACTAACATGCAGAGCTTTTTTTTCTCCTGACGATGGCCATTCTGGCTGAAAAAGTCGAGGAACCTAATCGAAATAATAAAACAAAAAATATTAATATAGAAATCCAGTGTGTCTGAAAATTTTATTTTTTAAATATTTTTGTTCAATATATATATATATATATATATATATATATATATATATATATATATATATATAGAGAGAGAGAGAGAGAGAGAGAGAGAAAGAGATTATTATTATTATTATTATACTCTTTTCTATCGTTCTCTGTTTTAAATCAAATTCCAATTTCTGAAAATGTCACGCATAACTAGGAGTGCACGTGTTTAGATTAACGTTATTTTCTCTCATCTGACATATTGGAGGAATATAAAATGAAACTTTATCTCTTTTTCTCGCGCCCACCTGTTTTCTCAAATACAGAAATGATCCTCTTAAATTACGACCACTTTCCTGTTCGCATAATTTCTCTTGAATAAAACATGGATTCCAAAACTAAGCTTTCCAAAGTGTGTTTCGTTCCACCCAATGTCAATTATTGCCGACAGCCAGTCTATCATCTTTTCTAATGTTATTAAGCCTCATTAAGCGTCACTTATTGCAGAACTCGCCATCGTCTCTTCCACGCCCCAACAAAATTGCTAACCCTTGCTTTACAACAGTTACTCTTATTATTTCATGAGCTCAGATTATTCTGACGCAGCAATTTAAATAGCAATTCAGATTTAGTTGTTTTCTATCATTACAAGCAAGGCAAGAAAAGACGCTGGGGTTTACTGTGTGGGAAAGATTATAAGGAAAAGAAAAAATATGAAAGACCAATAAAATAACAGAACTTAAGAAGGCAGGAGATAACGCTATTTACATTATTCGGACTATTGTCCTCATCTTTCTTGCCATATGTATCACAACGTTTCGGCTATTGTACGCTCCCGCCTTCTTCAGGTCGTTGGAATATCGAACTGAACCGCTTATTTTGCTCACTGGGATAGACTGTTCTAGTTCCACGTCTAATGGATGTTAGTTATCAGTTATCTCCTGTTAATTCCCCTCTCCAAGTACTCCATCGCCTCAATCGGGTATTGAACTCACACTCTTTGGGTCCTGTCACTAGATCTAACTAACGCCTTTATCCACTGAGCCATGTGTCCTTGAGTACAGCTGTGTATGAATTTCTGGGTATTATAAACCTAATGTCTCAGCAACTGTTTTCTACAAGTACTCATATTGTAATCTTTTGCTGTTATCAAATATGTTTTTTACCAGTGCTCATATTGCAATTTTTGTTGTTATTATCGCTTTTCTCTAGCACTCTTTATTACTGGTTCCCATATTGAATTCAATTTCTATGCTTGGTCGGCTCAGGAGATTTTTGTGTCCTAGCATACGTGCTGATTCCTTAAGATTACGAATTTTCCAATGATGTTCTTTGTTTACGATCTTAACCTGATCCAACAGAGGTCGGTGATCTCCCTTCTCTCTCCATATGTGGTAAGCCATGCCTGATTTTTCCACTTCCCCTCATGTATGGCTTTTTGGTGTTCTTGAAGCCTTACCTTAAGGAGGCGGCCTGTCTTCCCTTTATATTTCTTTCCGCAGCTACACAGGATGGCGTACACACAGTCTTTAGTCATCTTCTCCGCTATGGGAGGGGTTTTACTCGGAAGAGATATCTGCGAATTCTTGGTACCAAAGAGGTAGAATCATCAGAATTACTGATTCTTTGGTACCTAGAATTCGATACAAAACACACAGTGAAGCTAAATTAAGGCGATAGGAAAGTTACTGAAGCCGAGATACCAGGTGAAGACCAATAACATTGCAGATTCTTTTTTAGATTTAATCAAGAATTTGAAAGTATATAACAAGAACACCAGACTATATGTGGCAGAAATATTCCAAGCATTGACAAATGGCAGATTCGGGCGAAAAAATGTCTAACACGACACAGTGATCCAACTTTCCCTCTGTAACGAGCAAAACAACTTTAATATAAACTTGAGAAAAATATAAATAAATTTGTTGATACTATTTACTATAAACTGTTGTCCTCATCTTTATTACCATATTCCCGACGTTTCGGCCGTTGTCCGGCCTTTTTCATGTGATTGGAATTTCAAACTGATTCTTCTAACTATTGGCCTATTAGTAAAGTTTAAGACGCTCTAGTTAATCCCCAATTTGTTAAGCATCTTTCCCCGCAGGATGTTCTTTCAGATAAGCAATAGGACTTTCCCATTCTCGAGATCAACTATTGATGTATTAAAGATTATTGCCGAAAGAGTCTATCAAGCATAAGAATGGTGAACATTGGGCTGTTGCTTTGGATATCTTGGACGCATATGATAGGGTTTGGCTATTGGTCTCCTTCACATTTTATGCTGGAGAAGAGGGTAGTCATTATTCTCCCTGGAATGAAATCCAGATAACTGACAGGGAATATCATTGGAGAGCGAGAGAGTTGAATGAGATGGCATATGTCAGCCTGTCTTTTCTCTCTTCTGTATGGAGGAACTTTCATTCGATTTCTGGCTTCCAAGTTAAGTTTGTTTTGCAAAAATTTAAATGCAATATTAATCGTTATCTTCTGTCTTCTTAATTCTTGTTCATTTTAATTATTGGACTCTAAAGCCCTTGGGTCTTACTACGGAGCTGAGTTCGGATTCCAGTTAATTTCTTTACATTTACTTATGCCCAAATCCCCGTGTTAAAGGCATGAATGAAGCTTTGTGTAAATAGTATTTTTTATATCAGGAAAAAATCATTGTTTGTCCCAAATAATGTTAATGCCATATTCAGTTGAAAAATTATTATTATTATTATTAAAAATATATTTCGGCTCTAAAAACCACAAAGGGTTTATAAACTGTAAAAAACAGAAATCAATTCATCATTAATATCGTTATTTTATTGTGAGAAAAGACATGAATAAATATTTGTGCATATGTGTGTGTGTGTCGTCCGTTTTGTATCAAGTAGACTTTATTACCCGGTGCAATTGCTAGCCACACGCCCAAATGTTTTTGAACTGTGAATTGTGTTTCTTTGACACGGAATGCTAACCAAAGATAGACAGCTCAGTGTACCCTGATATTTTACGCCTTGTTAAAGAAGAGTAGATGAATTGTTCTACACCAATTGTACTAAAAGACCTGCCTATTTGACCAAAAAAGAATCTGCAGTCTAAAGGCCTGTATTTTACCTGGACATCAATCAACGCGCTCTTTAGCATTAAGTTGGTAAATAAACATGCGACTAGGGTTCCCAATGAGGATAGAAC
The DNA here is from genome assembly GCA_903632075.3 of Acanthosepion pharaonis. NCBI lineage: Eukaryota > Metazoa > Mollusca > Cephalopoda > Sepiida > Sepiidae > Acanthosepion > Acanthosepion pharaonis. The sequence goes on from CAHIKZ030000133.1 coordinate 378,003, forward strand.
TCATCACTCTTATGAATGTTCTCTGAAACTAACATGACAATTTTCACTCTACCGCGATTATGAGTTAATATGACCTTTTGACCATGCTCATATTAGGCAGAAAATTATCATGCTCGAATCTTACAAGTTACGATTTTCCTTGCTTTGAAAATCAAAATCTTCCTCGACTCGAACACTGGAAGTTTTTGCCTATAAGATTATTTCCTTACCATTGCTCTTGCCCAGGCGCCCCCTATTAATATCAATTACTTGAGGTTATTTTAGTTTAGTGTTACAAGTTTAGACCTTTTTTGACCGTTCTGGGTATGACGATAAACTACGTCCGCGTCCTGGGTAGGACGATAAACTACATCCAGCAGCAAGGCCTCTGATCAGCCGGTTTTGAAGAGCGTGGAACCACCTCTTATTTGCTGGTGTTCCCAGGTCCACCCTGATCCGGGGTGGTAGCATCTGTTAGGGTGCCAGCTATGGGCAAATAGTTAACCCTGAAACTGGGGTAAAAATGGGTTTTAATACCAGGAATACTTTGTAAAAAAAAAATTATTATCAGCAATAAATTTTTGAAGAAAAAACTATTACCAACAATATATTTTTAAAAACAAAATATTACCAACAATAGTTTTTTGAAAAAATATTACCAGCAATACAGTCTTTGAAAAGAATTATTACCAGAAATACATTTTTGAAGAAAAAATTATTACCAGAAATAGATTTTTGACAAAAAAAAATATTACCAGCAATAAAAACTTTGTCGGCATTAAATAACCCATTGAGGTCGATATGCCGTAAAGCACAACAAACCAAACCAAGCCAAACCCTTATTTTGAGAATCGAACTTACTACCTTAGAAATAGCCATCGTTCTTAACCAGGTGTCCATTTCTTTAACAACTATCCGAATTCTGCGAGAGTGCCGTATATCTAATTGAATAGAAAATCTCTTTTACACATCTTCGGTAAATATTGCTCGCAGACACGAAGTAACGTTATCTGGGAATCGCTTCCAAACTTCCAGAGGCGTTAATGATGACAACAAACAAGAAAATGTAGAAGAAATCAAAGATAACTTCTCTTTGTTGAAAAAGATAATATGGACATGACCTCTGGCAATACTCAAAGAAGAAAAAACAATCATTGTAATAATAACAACGGAAATATACGCTTTTTAGTGTCTACACACTCAGGCGTGTAGCGGTGTCATACCTAAGTCTATGCTCATTACATTACTTCGACCATCAAATAGTTGTGACCGTGTTACAGATAGGTTTGTAATTATCAAGACAACTGTGGTGACATCTATGGTATTAGCAGAAGTTTGTCTTCCTACTCACTAAAATCAATCTTTACTACGTGTTATATTTTCACTGTATAAGCCCAAATAACTAGTTACATCCTATATTTGTATATACCGAGAAGATATAATGAGCCTGATGAGCGTAATCATGCAGATATACGACAAAAGGAAATGACGTCGTTACAGAATCATAATAAAGGTTTTCCTCCAGAGGTAAGGTAATCACAGGGAAAGTCAACAAAACAACAGCAAAAAAAGATTCAATTTAAAAACCTGCCTAATTCCAGGCCAAAATGCTATAGCCATTACTTCAAGAAGTAAAAAGCTTTCATGTCATAGTATAGGAGTTCGTGTCTCATCCAATACAATTTCTTTGTCTGGAATTCCTTTTAATTTGCCGACCATCAAATAGGTTTGTAAATATCAAGATGGGGTGACATCTATGGTATTAGTATATCGTCTTCTACTACTCACTAGTATAATGAAATCAGTCTTTACTAGGTGTCATATTTTGACTGTTTAAGCCCAAATAACTACTTAGATCTTTACGTGGCCGGTGTGTATTTTATATTCAAGCAAAGTATACAGGCGCATTTCTCACAATATAATCTCCCGCTGTGCTTTGAATAGATTAATGTTTACTGTGGCTAGTCTGGTTAACCATGATTATTGAGCAATCTGTTTGATCTACACTGGGTGCTTCATGTAAAACAGGTTTTTATTGTGTCTTGTTTTCAGTCTCTGAAGATCCTTTGTCAGATGCAGAAAAGGGCCATTACTCTACCGCGTCGGTAATTCTTGTTGTTAGAGGCAGACGTGATACGCTTGGTCGAAACTTTCTCTTTTCGATTCATGATCGCCCAAGGGTACTTCCTTGGAAGTGAATGTGACCAACCTGACTGGAATTCGAACTCCATTCTCCGATTTTTCAATCTGAGCCGTTATCAATTATACTAGCCGCACATACAAATTTATATTGGTATTAACAAGCGGTCACCCATCTCAGTACTGACCAGTTTCAACGTGATATAGTTGTAAACACTGTCAATAATTAATGTCGTACTAATTCCGCTATCATTGAGACAATTTTCGATGGATTGGTTTGTTTTTTTGTTGTTTTTTTTGGGGGGTTGTAGTGTCCTCCCTCTAAAGGGTCCATGTTGGACTCTTCCGCGTACTATAAGATTAGTAGGAGAGAAGGGGAAACATTTGACCATATTTTTCAACAGTCGAACTCTCTGCCTCGGCAGAGAGGAACCCGGACGAGGCTTTGGCGCGCGGCAAGGTTTCGTCCGGGTAGGTAGACAGACCCTGAATACACAGGAGGTGTTGTTAAATATAACAGTCGAATAGATCTGTTCCAGCTGTGCTATATATATATATATACCGAGAATACTTTGGAGGATTTATCGCCTACCGGAAACAGTATGGTTGCCAACTATGGGTCCTTAATGATCCTGATGTACGTAATCATGCAGATATAAGATAAAAAGGAAATAACTTCGTTACAGAATCATAAGTGTTTTCCTCCAGAGATCAGGTAATCACAGGAAAAGTCAACAAAACAACAGTAAAAAAAAAAGATTAAATTTAAAGAACCTGCCTGATTCCAGGCCAAAATCCTTACTACAGGAAGTAAAAAAAAAGCTTTCATGTCATAGGATAGGAGTTCGTGTCTCATCTGATACGATTTCTTTTTTCGAATTCCCTTGAATTTAAATAATGGATTGGATGACAGATAAAACAAAAAGTTCAAAGTATTTATATTTTGAACTTTTATTTTCGTGAGATACACCACTCGTCTTGTACTTGTTCTTGTAACGGCATTCACCCGGGGTGGGTTGAGCCGGCTCCAATATTGCAGTTTCATGGGAATTTGGAATTCACAGGCGGTCCCCAACCCGCATGTGTAGCACATGAGATTTGATTATAGTGGTGAAGGTTTCGTGCAGGACCATACACACTTTTTGAAGGGCCGATTACAGAGACCTGGTGCACTACATGCCACAAGGTCCCCAAACGACCCTCCGCAGGTTTTGGATTCAGAGTTTTTCCTTCTCCTACACCAGTTGCCATCCAAGTCTATAGAACCCAGTCTGTCCTGTCTGGAGGGAGAAGAAGAGGATTCACACCTTTCCCAAGGGTATTAGCACGTAAGTGAATGTAATGGATCGACGGGAATTCGAACTCGGCTCTCCGATTCCTCAATCCAAGCCGCTATCCATTACACCACTCGTCAGTATGCGATAAATCTGTAAGTTATATATCAGACGCCGACAGGCAGCGTATCTGCGAAACCTTAAGTACGACAATTAAATCTTTTGAACTTTTATCTATTAACTCTCTTTGATATATTTTTTTTAATATTGAGCAATTTGTTTACAAATATCTTTTCGCCTTTAAATACGTTAAACATCAGTGATTTCCTGTAATATGTGTTTAGTTAGACGTTAAGAATATGTTGTTATTATTTATAGACTAGTGTCTTCAGAATATCGTTCTACGTAACCGATTCTGAAAAGTTAAAACACATGACTATGAACTGTGTATACAAACTACCATGCTGCTGAAGTAGCAAATATAAAGATATAAGCTTTAAGAAAAGATGAACGAACATCAAAAAATGTCTGGCTAAATAGAGATAATAATTCCGAGTTAATAATAATGTGTATGAGGTAATTGTAAAAGATCTGTGCATTTCCAAGTTCAAACAATTTCTTAAGGAGAAAATAAATATGCCAACTGGTAGAAAAGAGATTAGCTTTAAGTTTGCCTATGTCTTTTGAGCATAAAACATTTCAAGTTTTTCTTGTTCCTTGAAATACTTCTCATAATCTTCAACGACTTAATGCCTCGTTTTCGAATAGTGACGCCATTATTCGTGCCCGCTTGAATACACCAATTTTTCACTGCTTATAAATTTTTCTATTTATTATGTTGCGTACGTGTTTGCTTTTGTGGTCGAGAAAATATTGAAGCGTAAATATATCACGTGAATTGCGTGATAATTCGAATCGAAATCGGTAAAATAATTACAAGTCACTTCACGTTGTATACTTTTTCGATGTTTACATAAAAAAGGACGGATCGTCCCATAATCCATTTTGAATATTATTACAATAGAAAAACAGGGGAAAATAGACTTGTAATTTAATACCTAAATCAGAAATGAGAAAAATCTGTCAAATTATGTCGGAAATATTTCGGAAAAAAATGTGTTTTTCAGCATTCCAACTGAACGAAACAGACTTATATTAAAGGCAGAATGCTTTCAGACAATGGAAGTCCACCTGAACAGCAAAAAAGCTTTCACTGAGAAAAACCATTATATGGATATCCATTTATAAGCATATAGAGAGCTAAATCACTTGCGTCTGAGAAGTGAGTTCGATCTTTATTGAGTGGCCTGTACTTTCGGCCAAATGCTACATCTAAGCTACACTTAGAAAATCGCCATAAGCATATCGAGAGTATAATTAGAGAATGGAACTTTTGATATAAGACGGCTTTCAAAATGAATACTTTTTCTACAGGGTGCGAGCGCTATTTGAGGACATTTTAGTAAGTTAAATAAACAGCAATATCTTAGCAAACAATGTATTCTTCCAGTAATGGGAAAATAGCAGGATGGACTAGACCCTATAGCTTTGGTTGGCAACCATTCTAGGAGAAGGCCAACTTCGAATTCAAAGCAGCCTTCAGATATCCAACCACCTGCCACCTTTTAAGCCCTGCCTCTTTCTTCAAAGGCGAGTAGAATGTAGCTTCCACTTCACATGTCGTATCAAAGAAATGAACAACCGCCCCTACTTCGAGCCGCGATAGAAAATAATGAACACGGGCTTAGTACAATTGTTCGAATACACTTAATACAAAGACATGGCACGACGCCATGGACATCTCTGATTTCAGATCATTCGCGCAAGGATGTATCAACTAGTGGACTTTAGGCGACAATGTTCCTTTAATACGCGGCTAAATATGACTCCCAACAATTTCCTGTCCCTTGTTACACTATGCAACGCCTGAATCATTTTCATCCTCATTTTTAACAGCCGTGCCATACATTAACCCAAAGTAATTAGGTTTTATCGCTGCTTCACTCTGCAATTAATCCTTCAGTATCTTTTGTGAGTGTCAATTTTTCCAACCCATCTTTCCTCATATTCTGCATCATAAATTTCGGCTGCCTTTTCCATGAGTGTCCTTCCAGTTCCCATTTTTTAAGCTTTCTCGTTGTTCACATGTTCTGTCCATGGTATTCTCTGCATCCTCCTGTAGCAACTTATGCTTGTCGCATCGAGATTCACCTGTCCAGCATTTTCTACCATACAGGTTAGATACACCATAACAGTTCAGCACTCTTTTTTTCTATATTTCTAAAAATATTCCTATGTCTTTAAATATTTTTAAGGCACATTTGGCTATTCTGATGCGCCTTTGTATCTCTGTGTCAATCTTGTTACGGTTTTTTGGGTATATATCGTATATAACTAGTGAGCAAGTCAAAATGACTTATTTCCCTTTATAGTCGACTAATAGAAGGTTGACCAATCAGAAGCCGCACACCACTGTATCCGTCGTGTATAAAGGCGGCCATCTTTGTTTTGCTACTGGAATGACCAGAGGCAACTTGTCCGGCGAACAGGACAGACGGAAGAACTACGCTCTGCTAGCTTGCTGCGATATCCACTGCGAACCTGCACTACGCTTTCCTACTGTCTCCGAAATATTCACTGCCAACCTCTGGATTCTATACTCGAAGACGACCGTCATGAAAATGTCTAACAAAACTTTCCGTCGCCTGTTACTTGACGAAGTAGCTAAATTTCTCTGCATCTTCCGACGTATCCAATTCGAGGCTCACATCTTTCTCTGTCTCTATGGATTCTGCAGAATTAAGGTATAAAGCTAAAACAAGAAAGGTGGAGATGTTTGTGCAAATCGATGGCAGAGCGGAGACAAAGACAGATCATAAAGTGTGAAACGTTTCTTAGATCTACAAAGGACAGGATGTGTAGAGCTATGATCGGTCATATTCTGAAGGATAAGAAAACTGTTTTTTCACAGCGCTAAACTTACTTAATTTTCTCCATATACTAACTACGCATACTTTCCTGGCACGGTATATATCCTGTCAGTGTCAAATTCTCCAAACTCCCTTTCCTCATTATATGTCCCAGAAATTTCAGCTGTCTCTTCCAGAGTCTAAGCAGAAGTGTCCGTTCATTCAGATTTTCTGTAGAATCTCCTCGTTGCTCGATGGTCTGCCCATGGTTTTACCATATTTCATTCTATAAAACCACATACCATTTACATAAAATCTTCTCTTCGTCTGCAACGAAATTTTGCAGTATGTACTGCCAAATAGGAAGAGTGCTGTTACAAGAAATTCATCACATTTCCCTTGTCTCTACCACTAACCTTTCTCTCCTTTCTTGAGTGAATCGCCAGGTAACTACAGATGGTGTCTCAATAAAATCACCGTGGAGAAGATAATGTGGAATCTATTCGATTATCAGTGTCAAAAAAATCGATGGTAATGTACAAATTATACAGGGTGTCCATAAAGTTCGTGTGCACTTTAAAAAAATTATAACTTTATTTGTATTTGCGATAGAAATAATCTGTAGAAGATGTTATAAAGTTTAATATACCTAGTTGTAATTATAGCTAAAATAACTAATGTGATTTCAGACATTATTGTAAATCAGTTGGCAAATGTTTTCCGTGAACTGCAAAATCGTATTACCCTTTGTATTGCTAATGATGGAGGACATGTGAAAACTTAAATAAAATTTCAATAGAACCTTAAAAAATATAGATGTACTTCTTTTTAATCATTTTTACAAATTATTTTTATCTCAAATACAAATAAAGTTAGGAATTTTTTAAAGTGCACACGGACTTTATGGACACCCTGTATATATTCAGATATATATTTATCACTTTGCTATGAAATATACTGTTGAATTTTGTTTGGGGTTCACAATTTGCCCATAGCTGGAACTCTAACAGATGCTACCACCGCGAGTCTGGGTGAACCTGGAACTACAGCAGGTAAGAGGTGGTTCTGTGCTCCACAAACCCACCAATCTCAAGATCAGAGGTCTTGCTGCCCGGTGTAGTTAATTGCCATACCCATAAATGTTTACAGGTTGATTGCTATATTTATTTACATTATTTTATATATGTTTACAAATCAAAATGCTCAGCCTTTGCTTTCACCATAGGCCTATTCTAAATTGAATTGAATCACCTCTTCGCCACGTCTACGCTCAAATTGTATCACAACGTTATAATAACTTCTTTCGAGACTAAATGAGATACAGGAAACATCGCTCTCCAATATGAGGATTAATATCACGGCTTAATGGAGGCCAAACTGACTTTTCCAAACTCCACAGAAATGTCTCTTGAAAAATCCTGCGTCGAATTTGCCGTGTGTGAGCCTCGTTTTCAGTGAAGATGTAGCGACTTTCCAATATGGCTGACTAGAAGGGGAAAAATTTCTCTCTAACATTTCCTGCTAAACTCTGGTATTAACTCCTTCTTCAATGAACACCAAGGGCGATTTCGAACCGTCAAAAGTAACAGAAGTCTAAAACATGGCAGCAGTTTCTGTCACTAGAGGTATATTCTGATATATTCTGGACACTTTCCTGTTTAAATGATGTAAACAGGTTCGTTTTAGTAGTTGACCAGAGCCTCCATATTGAAAGTATTCGCGGGCGACCAAACGAAAAGTTTGCCTTCAGCGTGCTGCATCTCCTACAACACTTTCCTTCTTTTACCAAAATGTTTTTTTACCGAAGGCAGCTGTAGTCATTAAAGATTTTAGCCCTAAATTCTCTTTTCGCAATCATCCTATCCACCATTTTTGCCATCTGACTCGTACTTCTTCGTGAATTTCTTTTCCCGTTCTTCTCGACGGATTCAATGACTTTCTTTGGTACGAATCGATCTTTTCTTCCTTGAATTGGATATAGTTAGTTTGTTTTCTTCTCTTTAATTTTTTTTTCCTATATCATTTTTTTCTGCAAACATTCAACTGTTTTATCACCTTACAATTCTTCACACGAGCTATTTTCAATGCAAAAATTCCATCGCATTTTGTTTGAGCCGCCATATTTAATTAAACTGTAAAGAGTAAAACAAAAGAATTTTATACGAAATTTAAAACTGTTGTTACGAATAGATGTGTTTCAATGTTGCTTAAATAATGGGTAGATGTTTAAATCAGGGGTATATTTTTATACCGTACTCAATACACGAGGTAATATCTCCTTGCGATACTGTGATTATCGAGTTTATCACACAGATCTTTCCTTCTATAAAGTGGGGGCAACACTGATTAAGGGATTTAATCATGGATTTTTTATATAAATATACATATTATCGCCTTTTCGTTCTATGCTTATCTTTTTAAGTTATTGTTTATTATGGAAATTTTTAACATTTTGGTATTATTTGTAGATGTGTTTTAAAAATATAAATTTTTTAAGACGAGACACCATACATTAACTGAAACCAGCTGTAAGCGGGAAAAATTCACAATCTTCCTATTTTGAATTCCGGACGAACCATAATTGTTAAAATTAATGATTGAATAAAATTCCTGCGAATTCCATGGCTATAAAATAGCCATGTAAATTCTCATATTCTTTGAGAAAGTATTGGAATAGCAATCACAAATACGAAAGCAGGTCATTATTTAAAATAAGAACGTACAAATGAAGACATTCAAACCTGATAAAGATTTCCATTTCACTGAAGCAGACGTTAAACACATATCGCTTCCTGTCTGCCTCGTCGTTCTTTCTTTCTTTAATATTAATATTATGTATGTTATCTTTTTCTCATTAAAACCAAATATCGTCACTGATATGTCTTTGCATTCCATATTTCCTCGCAATCAAAACCCAATGGTACATTATTTATCTGAGGCAACCGCAGGCCATGACGCACACGCTAAATAACTTTCTAACTTACTAACACACAGAGGAACAAATAGAATTATAAAAAGATCCTTAATGATTTTTATTATTTCACTAATTATAAGCACATAGCTCTCAACCCGATCCCCTTCCCAAAATTTAGACAAATAATCTTTTTTTTTTTAATTTATTGCAATTGGACCGAGAACTTTTCACCACCCCCTCGTATATCTGTGTATATTTGTTCGTGTGTGTCACTCCGAAAACT
>CAHIKZ030000133.1:392500-460000 GCA_903632075.3 Acanthosepion pharaonis
TCGTCCTGGGTATGACGATAAACTACATCCGCGTCCTGGGTAGGACGATAAACTACATCAAACATCAAGGCCTCTGATAATATGTTTTTGAAAAAATAATGTTGCCAGCTGTACGTTTTTGAAAAAATATTACCAGCTATACGTTTTTTTTTTTTTTAAGAGTAGTGTTGCTGGCTATTCGTTTTTGAAAAAATAATATTACCAGCTATACATTTTTGAAGAAATATTATCATCAACTATATGTTTTGGAAAAATAGTATTACCAGCTATAGGTTTTTGGTAAAATAATATTACCAGCTATCCACTTTTGAGGAAAAAATATTAACAGAAATAGATTTTTGATAAAACAAAAGTATTACCAGGAAAAAAAAAAGCTGTCGGCATTAAATGACCCATTGAGTTTGAAGTGCCGTAAAACAAAACAAACCAAAACAAAATCCCAACTAAGACACATCATTCCATGTTTAATGGGGAACAAATCTTGGTCGTATTCCTTTAACAATAAATTTTAATTCGGACAGTTTCTTCCCAAGCACCGCTACTTTCTGAAATAGACTCGACATATGAGGAAATGTTTCCCTTATCATTATACGACCTGGGTAAGACGATAAACTACATCCAGCAACTAGGCCTCTGATCAGGAGACTTTCAGGAGCGTGGAACCTCCTCTTATTTGCTGGTGTTCCCAGGTACCCGGGGTGGTAGCACCTGTTAGGGTCCCAGCTATGGGCAAATAGTTAACCCCGAAACTGAGATAAAAAGCATTATAAAAGTGTAAAAATAGGTTTTAATACCAGAAATATTTTGTAAAAAATTATTACCAGAAATAAGTTTTTGAGGAAACAAAAATATTACATGCAATACCTTTTTGAAAAAATAATATTACCAGCTATACATTTTTGAGGAAAAAAATATTAACAGAAATAGATTTTTGACAAAACAAAAATATTACCAAAAAAAAAAGTTCTCGACATTAAATGACCCATTGAGGTTGATATGCCGTAAAACACAACAAACCAAACCTTATCATTATAACTTATTCTTTTCTTGATTTAACCGGTATTTTCCCTACATATTAGGATATTAAGATAAACTCCACTCCTTAATTTGGTTTGGTTTGTTTTACGGCATATCAACCTGAATGGGTTATTTAATGCCGACAAGTATTTTATTGCTAGTAATATTTTTTCAAAAAGTATTTTGGTAATATTTTTTCCAAAAAAGTATTTCTGATGATAATGTATTGTTGGTAATAACTTTTTCTTCAAAAATTTATTGCTGGTTATATTTTTTTACGAAAATGTGTTGCTGGTATTAAAACATATTTTGCACGTTTTAATCCCAGTTTGAGGGTTAACTATTTGCCCATAGCTGGGACCCTAACGGGTGCTAACACCCTGAGTCAGGCTGGACCTGGGAACACCAGCAATTTAGAGGTGGTTCCACGCTCCTCAAAACCTCCTGATCAAAGGCAATGCTGTCGAATGTAGTTTATCGTCTTACCCAGGACGGTTATATTTAGGTATCATTTTAGGGGCAGGCACCGAATTTAAAGCATATTCTTACCTTTTCTCTTTATTTGTATAATTAACTAGCAGCATGGTCCGGCGTTGCTCGTGCTTGATTAAAAAATCGTACGACTCATACTTGACTTAAAATATTTTTGCCCTTCCTTGCCTTTAAAGGAGTGCCCTTTGCCGTACTGATGTTGTTACATGCCTTACTTCTTGCCTATCTCACACTACGAATTTTTTCTAAGCTCTATACTAAACATTAAATCTGTTACGAAAAAAGAACTAAACAAAGTAAACACAAAACGATCAGCTTTAAAAAAGGACTCATAACTGGAAAAACCGAATGAAAAAAGAATGTTAACAACAAATACTTTTCCACACCCAACCCAGTTCTGCGGAATCAGAATCAACGTTGAGTTTAAGCAAGGGAATGAACCAATTGGAGTAAAGTGCCATGCAGATTTAAATTTTTCCCACTTGTAACGAATGCAGCTATCGATTTTTTGCATGCTAGTTAACATTCGTGTCAGTCAGATGTTGGCTCTCACGCTGGCCAGTAGAATCTTCCTGCCTATTCGTGGCAACCAGCTATTGGCTCTCACTCTGGCCAGTAGAAAATGGCCGCAAACTACATGAAAACTGCCGTAGATGCATGAAAAAAATCGATTATTTCCACTATCGATGGGAGTTGGGAAATGCAAAGTCGGTCTTGGCCTTCCCGCTAACTTTGAGCATGTGCATGTAAATTTTGGTGCAAATCCGTCGAAAATTGCGGCCGTGCATTCGTTACACACACACACATCCTGCCTTTTATAGATAGAGATTTCTTTCTCTTACTTACCGTTATTTATTTATTTTATGTGTTGCAGAAAAGAATAAATTTACAGTGTTGGTACATTATTATTATTATTATTAATATTATTATTGACTCCAGTTTGGGGGTTAACTATTTGCCCATAGCTGGGCCCCTAACGGGTGCCACCACCCTGAGTCAGGTTGGACCTGGGAACACCATCAATTTAGAGGTGGTTCCACGCTCCTCAAAGCCTCCTGATCAGAGGCCTTGCTGCCGGATGTAGTTTATCGTCTTACCCAGGACGCCTGCACTTCTTACCACTTATCTTCATACGACAATCTCATTAAATAAAACTCTACTTTGAGTGGATCTCGTGGCTTTTATTGGCTGAAGTAAAAAAATTAGGAGATTATATGCGATTCTTGATTAACTTTAGAAGAGACTCATTTCATGACTTGAAGCATTACTTGCGTTGTCAATCCATGAGAGAATCGATAAACAAATATTAAAAAGTAAAAAAAGAAGATTAAAATAATTTACATAAAAGCCGATTTGCCTTTGTGAAATCTTTCATGCTTAAGAATTAACATTTTTTTTTTCGTAATCGTCTCTGTCGAAATCTCTGAAGAAAAGAAAACAGAATCTCATTATGTAAACATCAAGTGATGAAAACAATCTGTCTTCTCTTAGTATCGCCTTTGACGTGGACCAGACCAGAGTTGGGTCGTCCACGACATAGAGATTCTGAAGTGGTTAAGCTAATTTGAATATTGCTAAGAAACTGTAGTTTATTTGGCATCAAATTAAGAAAATATAACCCCCCGCATTCATGTTATTGTAATTCTAGACATCTGAATGTTAATCAAAACTAAAAAGAATTTATGAAATAGCAGATAGATAACAGATACATGTTTACAAAAGATTCAAATTTGAAACATCGATCGTCCATAAATTCTGTTCCCCGTCAGTACGTGGGCGATTGTGGCTCTTCACAGCATCCTAACTCTGTAGTCTTAAAGCAATATTGTCCCGTTACTAACCATCTCAGTAGATTTGTGTCATGCAAAAGCTTGTTAGCCATATCACTCGCTTCATTCCTCTGGCCCAGCTATCTTCAATTTGTTTTGTGAGTGTCAAATTCCTCAAGCCATTTTTACACATTATATGCCCCCAGAATTTCAACTACCTTTTTCTGGTTCTAAGTACAAGTGTCCTTTTTATTTTCATTTTCCTTTAACTTTCCCGTTCCGCACATGTTTCGTCTATAACATTCTCACCATCCTTCTGTAGAACAACATCTCTGTTACCTGAAGCTTCCTCTTCATCTGTGAGGAAACTATGGCGCATTCACTACCATCTCGGAAGACTGGCTTTACCTGACTGTTGAATACTTATATTAGTTTAACTTTTTTCGCGATAGAATTTAATTCAAAATGGTGACTTTTCGAATTTATTTTTTCGATGTTTTCTTCCAATTCCCTATTGTTGTGAAACCTGGATAACAGTTGCCGACATCAAATCACACGAAAAACACAGCTCGATCTCTGAAGTTAAATACCACCGAAACCAGTCAAGTATTTAGTTGACGGACCAATTGAAAACATCGGGTACTGTAAGAAAATTCCCACAATCCGAAACATTTTTCAGATTTAAGTGACCCATAAATATTCTGTAAAGGGCTGATAAGCCGTAAAATACAAATGAATGAATTGATAAGAGTTTGTTTAAAGATTTTTTTCTCATATCTTCAACAATTTCGCAAAAACTATTCTGCAAAATCAATTTTGCAAAATAAGTAAAACTGAACATGAACTGTGTATACAAAATATCATGCAGCTGCAACTGTAAATATATATATATGTAAAGATTATAACTTTAAAGCTTAATAAACATCAAGAGCCATAGTTTATGTAAATACTAAGAAAGGCCGAAAGGCTGATCAAGTATATAAATAAAAAAAGGATCCTACTAGTTACTGTCAAAATATGAATAATGTTTGTATATAATGCGACCGATGAATATTGTCACATTTTTACGTTCAGACGGTGAATTTCGTAAGCAGAGGATAAATATGCTAACTGCTAGAAGTTAAGTTTAAGGCTACTTTTTTATAAGCATAAAAACATTGGCAAATATTTTCTGCAATACTTCTCATAATCATGAAGATATAAATAAATACTTATGATAAACTTAAAACATGTCTCATAATCTTAAACTCTTCCAAAAATAAGAAGTGTTTAAAATTATGAGAGGTCTTAAATTTTATGTAATATAGATCCTCCTATATGACAGTGGATGCTGGATAGTCTCCTCATAGATGAAGATGAGACTTCAAACAACTGAAATGTGGTTCAACAGAAGGATCTTGGAAAACCCATGGGCCGAATTTGTGAGCAATGACGAAGTTTTAGAGAAAATGGAAACAAAAAGGGCACTGATAGCATCAGAAAGAGACTGTTGAACTATCTAAGGTAGATAATGGTGAAAGAGGGCTTGGAAATTTTAACACTCACAGGACGTATTGAAGGCGAGAAAGACAGAAGAAAGCAGAGCATAATCAATGCCGTCAGTAACATATATATATATTAAGGATACCCTGCCTTCCTGCTGGGATGAAAATCTAGCGTCTACTTTATTTACATTATTCGGACTATTGTCCTCATCTTTGCCGCCATATTTATTACAACGTTTCGGCCGTTTATAAACCTAATGTGTTCAGCAACCATTTTTTTTCCAGTGCTCTTATTGCAATTTTTTGCCGTTACTATTGCATGTTTTTACCAGAGCTCATATTGCTACTTTTGTTGTTATTATCGCTTTTCTCTGGCACTCCTTATTACTGGTTCCCATATTGTATTCATTTCTATGCTTGGTCGGCTCAGGAGATTTTTGTGGCCTAGCATATGTGCTGATTCCTTAAGTTTACGAATTTTCTAATGGTGTTCCTTGTCTATGATCTCAACCTGATCCCACAGGGGGCGGTGATCTCCCTTCTCTCTCCATATGTGGTCAGCCACGCCTGATTTTTCTACTTCCCCTCGTGTTACAGCTTTCTGATATTCTCGAAGCATTACCTTAAGGAGGCGGCCTTTATATTCCTTTCCGCAGCTGCACGGGATAGCGTACACACAGTCTTTAGTCATGTTCTCCTCTATGGGGGGGCGGCCTTACTCGGGAGAGATATCTGCTAAGTGTCGTCAAGCTTTTGAAGTTTTTCCTGATGTTATATGGACCGCAGATCCTTTGTATTTTCTCTGATAACCCCTTCACATAAGGCAGGCAGACTGTTTTCATCTTCCTCTTATACCCGCCTATCCTAGTTTTGGGGGGCTGCTGCTATGTACACAGAGTATTTGTTACGTTGTAGGGTACTACTTATAACGACCAATTTTTTATCTAATGTCTCTGGATCGCAACATGACTTTTGCTCAGTGTTGTAAGTAGAGGACGATGCCTTTCTTTACGCTGTATGCATGGTGGTAGTTGAAATTGAGGTACTGTCCTGTGAATGTCCGTTTCCAACCTTGCAGACTCATTTCCCTGTACTAAATAATGGATACAGATACCAACGCTACATCATCATCTTGCGGCCGAGATTGAACTCACCAATACTTTGATTGGTGTAGTTCATAATCTTGTCAAATAGCTGAATTCTTGATGCTTCGCTAGGGCTATCAAGGGTGTTTTTATCGTGACACCAACACTAAATGGATTGCCAACCAAGGCTCAGAGAGACTCCATTCACCCTCCTCTAAGAGCAGGTTTGAATTCAGAGTTTTCCTTCTCCTAGACCAGTTGCTATCCAAGGCTATAGAACCCAGTCTGTCCTGCTATTTACCCATAGCTGGAGGTAGAGGAAAGAGGATTCACACCTTTCCCAAGGGTATTAGCACGTAAGTGAATGTAATGGATTCGACTGGATTTCGAACTCGGCTCTACGATTCCTCAATCCAAGCCGCTATCCATTACTCCACCGTGCCAACGCTAACATTGCGGGGTCTGAGAAATGTATGTTCACCCACATTAAACTTAATCTTGTGTTGCATCCTACCTACGTGAAGAGGTCGATAAATACGAGTTTGTCGTTTGGTTTTAAAGACACCTGTTCTTTCTTGTCAGTTTGGAATACATAATTCTTACAAATATATGTTTTTCTGTCTTTAATGGAAGCAAAACTTTTAGGACTTAGTCATACCTCTTTTAATGGTATCATTTTGTGAGCATTTTCAGAAAACTTAAATTCTGTAGTGATCATTTACCATTGCAAAACTTTAGAAGTATACTTAGAATAGTAATGAGTAAAACACCAGTGTTCAAAAAGTTTGTACGAATAATAAGTTGTAAAATGAGCTGTAAAATCAGCCGTGGAAAATGTAAAGAATTTGGGCACTTTGACGTGGTAAAATGATTTTCTAAATGTAGCTTGGGTGTGGCACAAGGCCGAAAGTAAGAGGCACCCAGTGAGGATTGAACTCACGACTCAGTCGTAAACGATCTAGCGAGACAAGCTTGCTAACCATTACACCACCTCGAGGTGCCCCTTTGACGTCGTATAATGGTTGGTAAAATTGTGTTAATAATGACATATAGGAAGAAAATCAGTAAATACAGACACCGGGGTCCGAGGGTGACTCTGGACTTATGGATATATGTTTTCCACAAAGTGTATAAATAGCGGCGTCAGGCTACTGACTGGAGTGATTATTGAATGGAACTATCCAGTCGAATTAGTGTGGATTATTCTGCGTCGATGATTTGGGTTTTGATTTAGGATTTACCGGACGTTAAGCCGTACTGGGCTACTAACAAGGTATTCACTGAAATGGTTAATTATCTTTGGCTGACTTTTACTTCTTTCTTCTTGTTAAGTATTTATTTGGGATTGTAATTAAATACTTGACGTTTTAAGTTATACTTAATTGTTAACGGCCACCGTACGTCAAAAAACTAAATCATTACGACTGAGTAGTGGCTTCAATTCTCAATAGGTTCTCTCTACTTTCCGCTTTGTACCACATCTATTAGTAATTCAATATATGTTAAGAATGTATTGAAGGTGAAATCAGTGACTCTACTACGGGAAAAATCATTCAAAAGCTTTTCAATTAATTCTTACTGGTCATTATTACTAGTTTGCAGGCAAGGGTAACCGCGCAACGTTCTAGTTAGTCAAAATATTTCTTGATAGTAATAATAAAAGGAGCTATAAACAGTTCTAGTGGTGTATCGTTTAGAATAAAATATTATATACCAGAGGTATGAAGTTTCAGTCGTACACAAGGGTTTATTCTGGACTAAAATAAACTATATCCAGTTATATACAGAGATGAGATTAATCTTGATTCAACTACAAAGACTTATTACTATAAGAAAATAGTCACTTCAAAAAGAAATCGAATAAATGATTACGAAGTATTAAGGTATTTTTATTTACTGAGTTTCAAATAAAAGCAGCAAACTCAGCATTACCTCATAATCCCAAAATTGATTTGCTGCTTTCAAAACGCCAATAATTTGAGTCATGCGCACTTTGATAAGCAGGAAGAATGTTGACTTCAGCAAAACGCCATGGCTCCTGACAAATCTTTTAATTGACAGAAACTTAATTCAAAGACAATTAAACGAAACTATTAATACACCCGAGTTTTCAATTCGACGACTCCCAAAAGAAAATTCATTCGTCTTGCTTATAAATTAATTATTAACGTAATTAACGTAGTTAATGAGATAATTAATAATATAGTCCTACATTGTGTCAATCAAGTTTTATTCTGAATGGATTTGCAAGATTCAGAGGGTAAGTGATTATTTGATAGAATCCTTTTTATTTTTTCAAGCAATTCCACTTTATTGATAGCGGCAGTGAAAAGAAACTAAAGGAAATTATATTCACTTGATGTCTGCAGTTCTAAAATGAATTATTTCCACACTCCCACATATTTGTCAGTCTACTGTAGTTACTTGTTTCTGTTTTTTTTTGTGGGGGGTAGCTACTTTTGGCTTAGATTTTTCAGCTTTCTTGAATTAAAGTTCAAATTTGAAATAGTTTGATATTTCAGGTTTAGCTATGATTTTACAAATCAGCAATATAAATTACATATTGATGCTAACATTGTATTACATAGATAAAGATAATTGCACATTATATATTATTATATTGCACATTATATTTTTTGCGTTACACGTATTACACGTAATATATTTTCACATTACACATTAGATATTACCACACTACCCGTTATATAATTTCATATTACACATTTTTCACAATGAACGGTTATATATTCTGATATTACACCTTATGTATTTTTACATTATACATTATATATTTTCGCATCGGACATTATATATTTCCACATTATACGTTATATATTTTCACATTGCATGTTGTATATTTTCACATTGCACATTATATATTTCCACATTATCTTACTTATTATAAAACGCAGATTGTGTGTGTGTGTGTCTGTAACGTTTATATGTTGGACCGAATTTCCCACATTTTTTAGCCGATTTCAACAAACCTTCACAGGACTACATAAAATTACCTTGTGGTGGTTCTAACGGGACCGAAAATGGGAAAAACACAGTTGTTTCTTAATAAAATCAATTTGAAAACACGATTAAGAGACATCGTGAGAATGAAAGGGGGACAACTCACCCACGAAAATGTAAACAAAAGAGCATAGCATGATGAAAAAGACGCCGAACTTGACGAAAACAAAATTTTATCGTCTAATGTTCATATATTATTAAAGAGGAAAGATCGAAGTATTTTTGGGGTATTTTTTACATTTTTTAATCGTTCCTAGCACGTCTGAAATTTTCGTTAAAAATATTGTTTTTTTGGTAAAAAAAAAGGACAGATAATCATTTTCAACATTTTTTTCGATTTGATAAAAAAGATTAAAATCTTACTTTGATATTCTTTTTAAAAATCAATTATCATTTTTTCAAAACTGATTTTAATAAAAACAGAAATTATACTGTTTATTTAAAATATTTTGAACCAAGCTTAACTTAGCTTCTGCGCTGAAAAAATGTAATTTGAAAATAAAACAAAGCCGGTCATAACCTTTCGCGTCGCTTCATGACGTTTAGATAACTTACGGGAGGAGACTTCTTTCTACGGATGGAAGGAAGTGAAATTATTTAAGTGAACAAATTATTTACCTTGTTACTTTTAAGGAAAACTTTCAGCGCTCTAATTTTTTTTTTTTTTTAATTTTTTTTTTTTTTGTACTTATCTTTCATTTTTACGTTTACGATACTTTATGGAAAATATAAAGAAATTAAAAAATAAGACTGTTAATAGTGAGATTAAATTTCATAAGAAAAAGGTATCTAATTAATTTAGGTACCTTTCTCATTAAATTTTATCAGAAGTGTACATAAAATACTATAATTTTATGTACATTTATTACATTTTACTGTGTTATTTGTATTTCCATTCATTTTATTATTAATTTTGATATTTCATTTATGGAAAAATGTCATAACTGAGATTAATATAAAAAATAAGATCATATAAATTAAAGTTTAGCTGTAGTTAAATTTCATAAGATGATACTGTTACTTGTAGGTACCTTCTCAGTTGAAATTGAAAACTCAAATTAACTTCTCCATACGTGTTTCACAAAAGTAAAGAGCTTAACAGCGGAGAACAATGCTGAACTCAAATAATGCAACTAAATTGTATTCTGGTTGGTCTTCCGTACTTGATAATTACTGTCCGACTATAAACACAAAAATTACATTTCTTAATTACCATGGCTAATCTGATTGGTCCAAATTATACAATTTTCAAAGCGCTAGACAATAACAATCTCACACGGACATTTTGAAAGGTTGATGTTGCTTTTAACTAATGTTAAAATATTTTTTTAAATTCAATTTAAAAAATTTTTTAAAATCTTTTTAAACTTAAAGAAATAAGAAATAATTGTATTAAAAATTCAATTTTCATTGAAAAAATTTTTTGCTTTCAGAAAATATTGTCCATATTCATAAAAACAAATTAAAACAAATAAAAGCATTTGAAACTAAATAATATATTTGTTTTATTGGGTTTTGTATGTTACAATTCACAGCTGATTTTCAGGTACGTTGGCCAAAAAACAAAAACAAAAAAAAACATGATTTGCATTCTTCAAAGCCTTGTGCTTTTAACTATTGTAATCACTAAAACCGATGGTCTCGAATTTCTAGAGTTTTTCATAAAATTAGTTATGGGGGGGGGTGTTAATAAATATTAAAAAAAATATTTCTGCCATGACTTTAATAAAAAAAACATATTTATAATAATTTCGATCATCTGTGAATAGTTTCTGAAAGTTTCATTATCATCTGACAATTATTTTTATTTTTGCAAGATTTTCCAAATTAATGTGTGTTGCGACAAAGAGAAACAAGGTTTTTTAAATCAAAATTTAGAATATTCTAAAAAGATGGAAAAATTTTTTAAAAATAATTAAAAAAAATTTAGTCTATCCTCTTCATAAAAACATAAGCATTTTGACGATAAAATTTTGTTTTCATAAACTTTCATGTCTTTTTCATCAGACTATGCTCTATGTTTTAGCGATTCCGTGGAGTGACTTAGGTTAAAAAACCCAGGTTGTTTATGTGTGTGTGTGTGTGTGTTCCTTTATATATGGGATCGGATTTCTTACATTTTTCAGCCGATAAAACAAACATCCACTTTTTTTTTTTCGGCAGGTAGTATTTCTTATTGTCTTGCACACTTTTTTCTTTATTTACATTCAGAATGCTTTAAAAATTCCATTTACAAGACAATTGTTTATAATAAAATTCTATTCACCAATTGACAGACTCATAACGATTGTAAACAATGTTTTTGTTTGAATTTGGGTTTGACTAATTCGTAAAAAAAAAAAATAAAAATAAAAATGAAAATAATTAAGACGGTCCGTCAACCTTAAACAATAATCTTTGTCAATTTTATTTTTCAGTCTTTATGATGGTCGATACTTGATCTATCTCTTACTGTTACATCCCTGGGCAACGCCGGGCTCTACTGCTAGTATATTATATATTTTATATATTATATATTACTTATATATTTTCACATCAGGCATTATATATTTCTACATTATACATTATATTTTTCACATTGGACGTTATATATTTCACATTGCACATTTTATATTTCTACATTACGCATCACATATTTTCACATTGCACTTTATATATTTTCACATTAAACATGACGTATTTTCAGATTATACCGCATACATCTTTCCACTAAATTGCATTTGCCCAAATGATTGCCCCTTGTTTGAGTACCGTTTCTACTGTTGCACTAAACTGTTGCAATTCACAATCATTTTATTTATTTATGACATGCATTTTTGCTGGTGATCCCCATGAAGTTCTGTGTCTTTCTACGAGGCTTTTAAAAATGATGTCATATATAAAAATCATCATTTTAATCTTTCATACTATTCTAGAAGTTGGATATTAACAAAATCAGAGACAAAAACTTACATTTGACGTTTCATTGCATTGATAAATATCAACTGGAAACAAGAAATGCCCAATGCAGAACAATTGGTGACCCTACCAAAGTGATGTGGGGCCAAAGTTGGGACCACAGAAGGAAAACACAGAACACGAATTAGATGTAAGAAAGATATATTAACAACAGGTTACAGAGATAGTGTAAGCGGAGCTTGCTATATGTTAGTGTCCAATACTGGTAGTCGTACGCGGCTCTCACTGTCTCTCTATCTCTCTGAGTAGAGTGTTGTGTCGCATACTTCATATAGACCTGGAAGAGTCTATTGTGTAGTTAGTTTCCGGTCTCACAATACCCCCCTTCCAAAAGTTTTCTTTTTGAAAAGGAGAGAAAAAATAAAACTGTTAATACTTTTTCCTCTTGGGATTTACGTCGAGCGGTTGCGTAAATTTCCTTTTCCTTCCTGGGCGTCGCACTTCAGGAGAGACTTGGGGCGTGTCGAGATCGAACTAGAGATCTTTATGCGTGAGCCACGCCTTTTCGCGAACCATCTGCCAGTTTATGTAAAATGCAAGCACCAATGCCTTACGAGCTTGCATCACTTGCGACTATGATGTCGAGACTAGGGTCGTGATAGGTGATGGAGTGGTCCGAAGTAAGAGTTTTCTTGATCTTCTCGAATGCGTCTTGGCATTCCGGGGTCCATGACCATGGTTGTCCTTTTTTAAGAGTTGATTGAGAGGCCCTCTCAAATTTTGCATGTTCTTCATGAACCCTTGGTAAAAGTTAGCTAGGCTGCGAAAGCTTTGTAACGCTAGAACTTCATCTGAGGCGGTCATGTTTCTGATCGCGTTGGCTCTTTCTGGATCCGGTCAACGACCATCCTTATTTATGTGACCTAAGTATTTAATCTCTGGTAAGAAAAAGTCACACTTTTCCTCCTTAACCTTAAATCCGTATTCTTGTAACTTTTCGAATACGTTTATTATATGGTTCCGGTGCTCTGCCGTAGTTTTACTAGCAGCCATTATATCATCCAGATAGGCTGTTGCGTAGTCAAAGTCGCCCAGCATGGCGTCCATGACATGCTGGAAAATTGCAGGCGCAACCTTTACTCCAAAAGCCAGTCTATTGTATTTGTACAACCCTCTATGGGTGTTTACGCAGAGCAATTTGGAACTTTCTTCATCCACCTCTATCTGAAGGTATGCGTCCGAGAGGTCAATTTTAGAAAAAATTTTCTATCATTGAGTTTATTGAAAATTTCTTCAGGGCTTGGGAGGGAATAGTGGTGATCTTGCAAGGCATCGTTTAACCCTGTGGAAATATCTGAGCATACTCGTATTTGATTGGACTTCTTTTTTACGTAGACCGTAGGTGCTGCCCACTCGCTGAAATCTGTTTTTGACAGAATACCTGCTTGTTCGAGTCTATCTAACTCTCTGTTGATTTGCTCTAGAGCAGCGAATGGGACATTCCGTTTCTTTTTGAATACCGGTTGTGCACTGTCCTTCACCTTGAACTTAGCTTTTATTTTAGTACATTTCCCAAGGCCGCCAGAAAAAAAACCTGGGGAAATTGTTGTTTGAGTTCCTTTTTGAGATTTACCAAATTGGACGTTGTGCTTTGTATCTTGCGACAAAATGTACTCATTGGGCAATCCCAAAGATTGAATTTTTCTATCCAATCTGTTCCAAATAAGTTAACTGAAGTTTTCAATACGTAGGCTTTGAGCTTTTTGGTAACTCCATTTAGTGTTATTGTAAGTATTACCTCGCCTAAAATGTTAATCTTTTCGCCAGTTACGGATTTTGCTGTTTTATCCGTTTTTAATAAGGTCGGCTTGTTTAATTATCGCCAAGTACGCCAATTAATGGTTGAAAGATCGGAACCCGAGTCAAGCTGAAATTTAATGGACTTATTGAAAATATCCACTGTTACATATTTTCTTAAATTCCTATCAACAATATTGTCAGATTGAGCTTGCCTAATTTTATTTTTGGGTTTTTTCGCTCTGTTGGCGTACCAGCACGAAGTTAAAGTATGCCCACTTTTATTGCAATTTTTGCAATATTTTTTGTTCTTAACTGGACAGAATTTCATCCAATGCCATTTACCACAATGGTAACATGGTCCGGGAGGTTTCTTTAACCTATTTGGGTTTTGGTTACTGCGGAATTTAGGACATGAGATTTGCCTTTTGTCTTTTTGAGGGGAGTAGGAGGTAGACTTACTTTACAGATATTACTCTTTGACAGTCCTCTGCCAGTTTTTGGAGAGACAATCCTTGTTCGTTTTCAAGCTAGGTCAGTACCCGTCGTCTGACTTCGGCGTCTTCTGCTGATACTAGACCTTGTGCGAAAATCAAGCACTTGAAATCATCGGCAGTCAGTTCGGCTAGTTTAAAATCATTACAGAGGTTGTTTACCGATGCTGCAAACGTTACAAAACCTTGCTGGTTGTCTTTGACTGTGTTCAGGCATTTCCAACGTTTGTGGAAGACGGTTGTGTTAGGCCCGAATAGTTCCAATAGGAGCTTAATAGAATCTGAAAAATCCAAGTCTGTAGTTTTCTTGTGTAGTATGAAGTCTACAAACCTACTATGTTCTGTAGTTCCCAGTTTTCTCAGTAGTAGACGTACTTATTTTTACTGGGCCATTGTTCACAGTCTACGTTAAAAATATTATCGTAGCGCCTGTAAAAACCTCGAACGTTTTGTCGTTCTCTGGTACGTATTCTCTGGGAGAATATTGTATCTTTTTCATATTGTATCTTTTAATGCATTTACGAGTAATTTTTTAAGTTGTTTCTGTAGTAGTTCAGCATTCTGAAGCGTAATTTGTTGGAATTCCATTTGTTGTTTATGTAATTCCAAAAATTGTTGTTGTTGTCTTTCTTCTGATTTTTGTTGCTGATCCAAATTTAGTTTTAACATTTGGTCAACTGCTTTTTGAAAATCTTACGGTTATTTAAAAATGACAGCGCTTTTTTGTTGCTTTGAAACACGTGTACTAAGAGAAGGTACACAAAAAAATCTCGACAGGTTTTTTTTCTTTTACATAAAGAATATGGACAGACAATTAGTTAAACTAAACTAATTATGTGTTTAGCCTTTTCGAGATTCCGTGGTTCCGTTAATTTTAACGTAATTGTATGAATTTTCACCACACTTATTATGCATTTTTTTTATAGAGGTACAAAAAAGAGAAAACTCGCCTCAGTGAATTTCAGTGGAGAATAATTATATGCACGAGATTCAACTCAGTTACCTAAAAAAAAAAAAAACATATCACTCCAAGCAAGGCGTGAGTGCCACTAGCAGGCAAGGGGTTACAGAGAATGAGAGCAAGAGTAAAGAGGTGGGTGTTTGAGGAAAGGATATAAAGAAGGACGGGGATCAAGGTCAAGGCATCAGAAGATGTCGATTGACATTACATTTGAATATTTGAGGATTATAGCTATCAGGGAAGCAAGTAAGAGGAAGGGAGTTCCACTGTCGGGAAGTGAGAGAAGAAGCTGTTGGAGTAGAAGTGACGGCTACATTTAACTATTTCGACAGTGAAAGGGTGGGACCGAGATACCAACCTACTAGCACGCTTAAATTCATGCAGTTTGGGAACCAGCGAAAGCAGCTCGTCAAAAAGTTGCCATGAAAATACTTGTAGAAAAGACAGAGCGAAAACACATCACACCTGTGAGAAAATGACCGTAGACGATGTGCCAGATCAGGACCTATCTCATTGCATATCCGTCTCTTGATTTTATCGAGGACTTCGAGATGAACAGCGGGAACACCAGACCATATATGGCAGCTGTATTCCATGCAAGGATTAATGGTTGATTTGTAGATTTGAAGGATGGAATCAGGCGAGAAAAACCTTATTTCAACTTTATGACACTAATTTTCAAGGCTTCGATATTTTCGAAAAGCCGAAGTAATCGCGTTTTGGTTATAATTTGATCTTGAAAGAAGAGATCAAAGTCCCTGAAAGATGACAATTGTCAAAAAGTACGGAGCAATTTCGTTCTGCAATAACTCCGAGCTCTACGACCCCCAAATAACTGCAATAACGCTAATGATACAACGTCTTAGTGTCCCAACGTACACATTTGATTCATCATAATTCACCATCATTGAAAATGTCGATCAAATCAGCTGAAAGCTATTTGTTGACTTACAGAAACATAATTTAGTGACGGCGAGAATTTAGATCAAATTTAGTTCCCATGACAGTACATTTCCTTGTAAAATAGATTTGATAGACGTGAATAAAACTTTTGGATAAAATTTTGGGCTGATGAAAGGAAAGGTCGGACGACAGGATTTTGCTTGTAAAATGCATTTATAGATTTGTAGTAATGACTAAAACAAGAAGATCAAGTTTTATCTTTGCTAAAAGTAGATAAAAATTTGAAACCGCTTGGGCATATTTCCACGAATCAATCGGAAATATGAAGTTTCCAACAAAGATATGATTATATACCCGCTGCCTCAGGCAGCAAGATGTGGTACAAGGCCGAGTTTAAGGTGGGGTATCCGAGCCCGTAGGCTCGGGTGAAAATTCCCTAGAGACCACGTAAAAACGGAATCAGTTTCCCGAGACGAGACTCTGCCCTTCGGCAGAGCCTCGTCTGAAAGATACCCTCTGACATGTGCCAAGTAAGGTAAGTAAAGATATGACGTCACGGCTACGCGAACCAATCAAAAGTCAAGTGGCAATTTCTAAACAGATCTCTTTGTTCGGCAGTACGTGTTTGAGTGATTCAATTTGAAGAGATGAATAATGTCCATCAGTTCTCAAGTTGTCATCGTTAACAATACACCACACACACACACACACACACACACGCTTATGCATAGACACACATATTTCCATATTTCATTCAACTGAAATGCAAAGATTTACACAGATAACGACTACGCCTGAATATATACATGTTTAAACACACACAATGCAAATCTTTACCTATTAAGACTTTCATTTTTGAACACTTTAAACTCTGAACTTAATTACTCCTTCATTTTATAAGTATATTTGTTATATAAAATGTTATTTTGTTCACTTTAACTCTCTCTTTAACTTTGCTTTCATTATTTACAAAAGGTCTCGTTATATCTGTTGGAATACGACGTTACCAAAAGACAATCCGTAATTAAGAAGTCACAACAAAAATAATTTTATTACAATAGACAAGCGGACTAATAAGGCATTCCGGATATGAGGAATTGGTTACAAAGTCCGGATATGAGGTTATATTGAGATTAAAATAAAAGAATTGAAATCAGGTTTAACATTTATTTTCAATGTTTTATAGTAAACAAAATCGCGAGTGAAATATAACGGAAATGGTTTTAAGGAAAAAGAAATAAATTATGTAATGTTAATGAAAATTCATTAAATTAAGTATGCCACGTATGCAAAACAAATGTAACGAAGATTTTTTTAATCGCTGTTGCATGATGATTCTTTCTCTTCTAATGTCATTCTCAACTTTTTCAGCATTTAGTTTTGCTTTTGTTCTTGAATTTTTGTAGACGAAAAACACTTTTTAACTCTGTGTGCGTTATTGAAATTGTCATAGCTGAATGCTGGCTTTCTTTCCATAAAACTAACAACCTTCTCAATAGCTTTTTCAATTTCAGTCCAGGTTTCATGACAATCATGCATCTCGTCGCTATCTTGTTGCAGATGTGTCTCATTGCCATCCTTTCCTCTTATTCCCATTATCTGGGCTTCAAAGATAAAATATAAATGGCCTCCAACACTTTCAAGTGGGAATTCGGGTGGGAATTCGGGTGGGAATTGCTAAGAATAGTAAATGCGTCCACACTAAAAATAAATTTAATTTTTTAAAAAATTGGATGTTCTGCTAATCCTGGTATTGGTCAGAGTGAGAAGATATAGATATAGATTTAGTTATTGATGTATTTGCGCAGCTGATCGGGATAAAACTTCTATTTTTATAACACCTTTAACACGGCTTCTTTGCTGTTTAATAGTGTGAAATTGATAGTGGGAGAATAAAATTTAATTAAGCAGAGTCTCTCTATTGAAGAATTGTGTACGATTATGAGACCTGAAAATGACACTTTTATTATCAACAAGAATTTTACTTAAAGGTTCTTGGAAGTTATGAGTTAATAAATGTTTATTAATCGCACTCTGCTGCGACAGGTGGTATGTAGGACGTCTACTCAAGGAGGTAGTGACGTGTCCGATACAGGTTATTAGTTTTTGACAAGTCACACGGTCTTGTACAGGGTGATGGAATTAGTACACAATACCGGTCACTGCCTGTTTCGATTTGATAAGGTTATTTCGGTTTGGGATGCAGACAAAACACTGAAACTCTACACTGTAGCAGACACACATAGCATTTCGTCAGCCAAAAGACATCTCTAATTATTACTAGATAAGTAGAAGGAAAAGCTTAGAACTACTGTAACGATGGAAAATCCCTCATTGAAAACGGAAAAATGTTAGATTACAGAAGCTCAATAAATGATTAATTCAATCTTCCTTTGTCAGCCGTTTTCAATGAAAGATGCATATATATATATATATATATATATATATATATATATATATATATATATATATAACTCTCTAAACTCGACCACGCCTCATCACACCCTCTGTTAAATTACAAAAGTATGAATTTTCATTTCATTTCGTTTCATCTTTTAGAAGTTCTATCTGATGATACAGAGTCCTTAAAAAGGGCTCTGGTGAAATAAATTATTATAATGAAACCTTAAAGTGGTCTGTTTTCTTTCAAATATACATATATATATATATATATATATATATATATATATATATATATATATATATGTTTCCAAGCTTCCTTGTCGGCCGTTTTCAATGAAAGATCTATATATATATATATATATAGATAGATAGATAGATAGATAGATAGATAGATATGTATAGATACATATATATATATATGCATATATATATATGTGAATATATATATGTATATATATATATATGTGTGTGTGTGTGTGTGTGTGTGTGTGTGTGTGTGTGTGTGTGTGTGTGTGTGTACAAAGTCTATGCAAATAAACGTTCAGATCATATTTTGGTTGGATCGCACGTTATATGAACTCACAAGGTTCAAAATAACATTTTGATTATTTTTCCCAAAGTTGCCTCCCTTACTGCGTCTTTGTTTTTTGTTTTTTATCCTTTCTTTACAATTTTCCGATTTTCGGTTTATTACCCTTTTGGCACTTTTTTGTTATTATTTCTCGATGACAGTTATCAATGATTCAATGCTTCGACCGAAAGGCCTTTCAGTTAAAACTATTAATGTCAACAGAACTTCACAGGCGAATGAAAAAGAACTGATTAGATTTTTTGTCTCTTCTCGCTTGATTTGAATTGCTACTTCGCAGCTTTGTAGTTTCGGGAGTCTTGTGGACAATTTTGCGAAAGAAACGATTTTTGTAACGTTTTAGCAATGGAGAAAGTTATAATAAAAATATTGAGCGTGTAATTGAAGAGTCAGAGTAAAAGCAGGAAGAATTTCTTCTTTTGTTTTAAAGAATAATCGAAATACTTGCTTGGACAAGAACACGTCAATAAATCCCCTATCTCTGAATTTAGCTTTAGAGTAATTGATCAATTGCCATGTATTCTTTACTTTGAAAATTAAGGTTTAAGAAAGAAAGAAAGAAAGAAAGAAAGAAAGAAAGAAAGAAAGAAAGGAAGAAAAAAAATGAAAGAAAATGCATATTGCAAATAGAAAAAACAGCGAATCGGTAGTAAGACGAAAGGAAGACAATAGCGTTAATGACAGAAAAGGGAAAATGTAAGAAGAAAGAAAGAAAGAAACAAACAAACAAACAAATAATGGAAAAATGTATAATAAAATAGAAAAAAACAAAAGAAAAAAAGGAAGAAAGAAAGAGAGAAACAAATGTAACGTCCAAATAGACCAAAAGAAAACTTTACAAAATCCAAGGAAGAAAGAGAATTACGTTAAAAAAAAGAAAAATTTTTAAAATATACAATGTGAGAAACAACAAAAAGAAAGAAAGAAAATAGAAACTTGAAAATAAAAAGAGAAAACTGTAAAGAAAAAAGAAGGAAGAGACATGGGTTTATGAATAAAACTAAGAAAGAAAGAAAGAAAGAAGGAAAGCGAATGTACAAAAGCGAGGAAGTATGATCAAATCTAAAATGATTTTGACAAATGATGAGAGTCAAACAAACATGGCCCTCATTGATTTTCTACACAATAAACATCAAAAAGTCTTGCTGATTCCAAAAGAAAACGCCAAACGGTCGCAGTCAACCACACAGAAGCTAATTATTGCGTTTCTTCTTGTATGTTCTTTGCAAAAAGGCTACGCACCAAACACTGTGTTAACCCAAGAGAGAGATACATGACTATCTGCGCATATATTCAGATTTCATCACGGATGCTGAAGTGTTTAGGATGATAGGCGGGCGATTCGATCGAAGAACATTGGCAGCTAATGAAGATATTGTGAATATGGAAAACTTCCCCATGAATAAGTCTTAATGAATTGGCGAGCCAAATATATACAGTGTCTGTCAAGATATGCTTGACTGACAAATACTGTGTTCTGTCTAACTCGAGTGATAATGACAAAAGGGTCGCGCAATTTTCTGTATAATATGTAACAGAACGAAACCCTTACTCCCAGAAGATCTAAATTATCATCTGCAGTGAATGATGTACGCCTTCAAGTAGGGAGAGAAATTCTTCGATTAAGTAAAAGTCATCAGAAATAAAACTCTCATTCGTCCACGGGAACTTTTCAATGACAGTTTGGTAATGATCCGTATAAGTTAAATATGTTTTTTATTACATTAAACAATAATACACACGCACACACACACACACACACACACACACACACATATATATATATATATATATATATATATATATATATATATATATATATATATTTTTTCATATATAAAAACAAAAACAATTTATTCACTACAAAGATGCAACATTGTTTCAGTGCAATTAGTTGCACCTCGACTGGTGAGAACCAAAATGGTTCTTGTATCTTTGTAATGAGTAAATTGTTTTTGTCTATATGAAGAAAATTATAATAAATAATTATTGGTCTACTCTCGGTATTGGGCCCTCGTTTGAATTAATGCTGTGAACCTTAGAATTTTTATATTACTTTCATTCTCATTACATTCGGGTATATATATATATATATATATATATATATATATATGTGTGTGTGTGTGTGTGTGTGTGTGTGTGTGTGTGTGTGTGTGACGAAACTCGATAAAGAATTTTCTTAATTGCTATATATTCAAATACTGTCAATGAAAACCCATTTTTTTACAAACACCGGCTCACAGAATATTTGAATCATTTTTGTGCCTTTTGTATCCTCCGGATTTGAATTTCTATATTCGTATATATTAACCAATCAGCGACGTCATATGAAACTCGATAGAGTATTTGAATTTACAAACAACAATGTTTATCGTCTGCTACGTAAATTTGAAGTCTCACTCCAGAAAATGGTCAAAAATATTTTCGCTCCTTAAAATAGATATTTAAAAATTGGAAAAATATTTATTAACCAACAAAATTGTTAGTTAAAGAATTTTTTTTTTCTGGAGCCGATGTTTCGGTTATAAAAGTGATCATATTAGTTCGCACAATTAGTTTTTCAGCTAACCTTTGACTAGGGTTGAATGTTCGTTCGTTGTTATACAAGCTGAAATTCTCAAACCTTAATTAATTTTCACATTTTTCGTATATTCGAGCATACTTTATTACAAAAAAGCTTAGAGATTGTAAGAAAACACAAAAACAAACCGAATTGTCAACAATAGTAATATAAGTGGTAGTATTAATACCGCTATCGTTCACTGACTGCTACTAGAAAATTACTTGCATACATAAAACTACGTAAATACGTAACATTCTCATAGGTAGATGCATTATTTTTTTATCATACAAACGCAATTGATTGGTCTTTATTGGAAAGAAACATAAACAAAAATAAGCAAACAAAAATTTTTTTCGTTATAAGGCGTTTTGCAAAGAATGTAATTCATTTCTTTCAATTTTAAAGAAAACTAATACTCAATAAATCTGTAGAGCCCCGTTTTTTCGCCTTATCCACTCATATTCCTCTACACACACACACACACGCACACACACACACACGCACACGCACAAACACACATATATATATTCATCTAGCCACAGATACATATATATACCGCCCATATATAATATATAAATAATATGTAGAGAAATTACATACATATATATATTTATATATACATACATATTATGCAAACAAACACACACACATATATATACACATATATATGTAATAACTTGACAGAGTTTTAAGTTATTGACATTTGAAAAACGTTCATGAAAGTATGTTTCGAAAATGATATCCGATAAGCATTTCACTTATATGGCTTCATCAGATGGTTAACGAAATATGTGTTGTCTGTATGCTTTTGTGTGTGTTTAAACTAATTAAATCTCATATTATTTTCACGAAGCTGGAATTGCTCAAGACTAAAATAGAGAAAGAAAATGAGTGACTTTTAAAAAACATCGCTTAATATTTTATATTCTCCGCCTCATTCTTTTTTATATTTTTGAGATGCGAATCCTTCAGAATGAGTAGAAAATAGATGAAAGAATTGCTTTTATCCATGATTTCTATGTGTGTGTGTGTGTGTGTGTGTGTGTGTGTGTGTGTGTGTGTGTGTGTGTGTGTGAGTAAAAAAATATAGAAAATAGGAAAGAACTCGTTAGGTAAATAATCCAAAGTTCTTTAGTATTTTTGTTATTATTTTTAAAAAACAGTGCTCGATACAAAAGTAGAGCCTAAATATATAATTATTTATTTAAAAATATGATTCCATCGCTACATAAGAGTTCTCATGTTTCAAAACAAGAGCCGAAAACTTCAATATAATTATTTGAATTAAATTGAATTAAAGTACTAAGCTCTGTTCCATCTTCAAGCGAAATTTTTTGGAATAACTTATTTCTGAAATTTATGCGTTTTATAAGCATATTCATTATTAAAGTTAAAATTACTATGGTAACGGCTAAAGCAATTATTTTTAAAAAAAGGGGCGATGGGTTAATAATTTGTATCGATATCTCAGTTACATTCAAAGAGGTCAAATCAGGGTAAGGTTGGGGTGTCTAAATTCGAAGCGGAAGATGACATCGTCTAGTCTGGTTAAGTTTCTATGGAGATTTATTTATTTTTTTATTTTATTTTATTTTATTTATTTCTGAAAGGGTTTTGTGTATATAAAAAACTATCATAATTCGCTAACATTTGTTTTTTTGACGACTTCATAAAGGTTTTTTTTATTGGGTAGGGCATTTAAACTTTTTATTTAGACTATGGAGTTTAAAATTTGTATTTATTATTTTATTGTTTGTTTGTTTTTTATGCTAATTATTCAATGCAAAAATTTGATGATGTCGGCAAAAAACCGTTAACTCATGTCTATTGTTTAATAAATTTTTATTATTTAGAAACTTGATAATGTGTAGTTTTTCATGTAGGCATAAAGGGCATGGGTCATCCCAAGTTTTACAAGTTGTAGTTTTGTTTATAATTTTCCATTTTACTTTTGGTGTTTTATTCATTTCCTTCAAATGCCAAAAATATTTAGATAGAAATGTCTGATTTCTTTTATTAATATTGTTGAAGGAGCACTTATGCTGCCTCCACCTGGTTTTAAATTTATAGTATTCATTCGTAGACACAATGTATATCATATTAGTATTGGGACTCTCAATGGATGAGATAGTACATTGGTATACCATAGATTTGACGCGGCATTTATTTTCCAATGGGCAGTTTTCTGGGTTTCTACAATCACAATTTTTCATTATTTTTGTCTAATTTAGGTGTAGGGTTTTTATTAATACTATTCTGGCATGGGGGGTTATTCAGGATTTTATTATTGTTTTTTATTATACTTTCTAGATTTTCAGTGCAACTGTAACTTAATTTTAGCGTGTTTTTATTTAATAGTTTACTAAGTCTACTATTTTTAGGAAAGTGTTTTTCAATTAAAGCTATGAATTTATGTCCCAGCTTAATACTAACCTTTTAGTTGAACGGAGGGGTATACAAATGATTTTTCTTTTCCTGTTTTTCTTCTGCTGATTTAATGCTGATTCTATTCTTTATTGATGAGGATATATTCTTAATGGCGAGCTACTCAATTCCGAGCACACTAATCTGATACGTCAATTTCTTTTGCAGACGCCTGCCCAGACAAATTTTCTTGTTTAACAAGCACAGAGCCAATGTGCTCAATATCGCTCTCAAATCTTGTGATGTGCTTTTAAGAAACTTTCCACCTCTGCCGCATGGTGGTGTAGCTCTCTCGGGCTGATAACTTGCAAAAGTCATCTTTCTGATAAATCGACTATGCTGCGATTGATCCCATGTTTCGTGGTCGGAAACGCATACACACACAAATATATATCATAATATTAACCGTTTCCTAATAAGGAAATATTCAGCTTTCACAGCCGAACAGCTAATTAAGGTTGCAATTTATAAAATCTTTCTCTTAAAACATTCTTTTTGGAAAGCATGTTTCTCGTGTCCACGAACTGTTATCGCTCTTTCCTGTCTTAATAAGAGCTTCCTTCCTAACATTTTGTTTCAAGTCCTGTGGAATGCCAACATCTTCATAATCTTATAATTTTTCCTTCAAATGACATGTTCTATGCATTTTACTTGTCACTATTTTTTAAAGTTCATATGGTTCCTGCTGTTTGGTAAATTTAATAAAGTGTTCAGCTCATAATTCCTTGAAGTGTAGGCGGATAGACAGGCACCTAATAAAGGCTCGATTGGTGAAGAATGATAGCTAAAGCCCGATTATTAATACCAATATCGATTAGATTGGTTAGTCTTTAAGATTTGCGTGCGATTTTTTTTTTTTCAGACTGATGACCACGCTAGATAAGGCGCCCTCGCCCAGAACCTGTAACGAAGTTCTGCTCAGCATAGTTGAAGTATAAACCACAGGTGAGCTCTGTGGGCGTTGAACAAACACAAATGTGCCTGAGCAGGCGACTGGACTAGGGATTGATTTTTATTACATGAGCAAAGATTATTAAATTCAGGAATAAAATTATTTTGTGTATGGGAATATTTTTCTTCAAAAACAGCTGCTTTATTTACAGGAGCTGTGTTATAAAAACTATATTAATGATGATGTTATAGATGATGATGTAAGCCATGAAAACTAGCCTATAGGGCCTAGGGTCACATTCTTACTACAAGAGGTCTTTGCTGCTGCGGTTTATGTAAGATGTAAGGTTGCCAATCAAGGCTTCACAGCTCAGCATTACCGGCTATTAACACCTAACTAGGGAAATAAGACACAGATTCGTACATTCCAATGGTTATTTACGAGAAAACGGGGACAACATCTTTGGCTTGAATTCATAAGTATTATATTTAAATATGTATTCTTAGTGTGTTGTTTGTTCCCGGATATTTCCGAGTATCCCTGCTAAT
Organism: Acanthosepion pharaonis; assembly: GCA_903632075.3. Lineage (NCBI taxonomy): Eukaryota > Metazoa > Mollusca > Cephalopoda > Sepiida > Sepiidae > Acanthosepion > Acanthosepion pharaonis. Next base: position 417,838 of record CAHIKZ030000133.1, read on the forward strand.
AAAAATATAAATATTCAAACACATATTCAGCAATAAATAATGATTTTTTATACAATAATGTTCATTCTGTACAAGACCCAAGAGCCACTCAAGGTAGAAGATTACAGAGCAAGCGGTAAATGGCACAGATTATGAGGAAAATAAAGGGTAACCTTAGACTTGAAACAGGTTAAGATTGTAGTGATCGGAGAGAGCATCTTTGGGGAGTCGGTTTCGCAAAGTAGCAGTTCGTGGGCAGAAACTACTCTGAGTGGCCATCAGAACTCCATTTTTGGCCTATATATATATATATATATATATATATATAGAGAGAGAGAGAGAGAGAGATAATGAGCAGTATATATATATATATATATATATATATATATATATATATATATATATATAATGATCAGAAGTAGATAGATAATGAGCAGAGATAGATAGATAATGAGCAGACTTAGATAGATAGATAGATAGATAGATAGATAGATAGATAGATAGATTTGATCAAATGTAGGAATATCAAGTTATACTGAAATAACGAGATGCAACAGTATTCTATTCAACAGCAAGAATTTGAAAAATCACCCTTTACGAAACTAAAAGTATCAAGACTTTCTCTTGGCTGCCAAATGTTTCAATTCGCAGGAAAAACAATCCCAACTCTGAAAACAGAAATAACCAAAACATATCGCACTCAACAAGTTGCCTCAGTTGAAATTCTTGCTTCTTTTGTCTTCTCTTTATTCATTTATTTTTCGGTCGCTAAAGTCAATACTGGTGCTATTTACTGCACAACAAACGCCATATCAGACAAGTGACGTCTTTGCTGGCACTCACATTGATGTCTCTGTAAATTTCTTTAGAGTGTTCTTCCTCACGCATCCACCCACAAACCTTTTAATCCGGCTGAGAGAAAAACAACTCCGTTGCTTCTAAAAAGCTTCTGTTCAGATGAGGCGTGTAAGTTGTCAAGCTGACGTAATCAGAGACGAATGCCAGCATATTATGTACCATCAGAGCATGTCAAACTGGAACCTCTTCTTCATCCTCTTGGGCCAAATGGAAATACTTTTTAAATACGAGAATAACAGAGTCGAAAAAAATGAGAAGAGAAAAAGATTCTTACTTAAAAGAAATAGAAAATAAATAAGTGCGTTTCATCACTATTTACATTATTCGGACTATTGTCCTCATCTTTTTAGCCATATTTATTACAACGTTTCGGCTGTTGTACGCTCCGGCCTTCTTCAGGTGGTTGGAATGTCAAACTGAACCCTTTATTTCGATCACTGGGGTAGACTGTTCTATTTCTACGCGCCATGTTTAATGGATGTCAGTTATCAGTTATCTCCTTAATTCCCCTCTCCAAGTTCTCCACTACCTTAAATGGGTATTGAACTCACACTCATTCGGTCCTGTCACTGGATCTAACTAACGCCTTTATCTACTGTGCCATGTTGCCGAAGAGTGTGAGTTCAATACCCGGTAAAGGCAGTGGAGAAGAGACAAGCAGATTGAAAACTGCTGAGTTCACTAAAACATGTTGATCTCCATTCTACCCGCTCCAAGGCTAAGCGGTTATGTGGTATATTGACAGCTTAGAAGTTGCTTTTAAGCTTGTCATTGTATCTTAGACATGGGCGTCCTACATTCCTGTCGCCCTGATCTAACTGGCATTAGGATCTTGGGTATCCTGTCATCAGACATTCTCAAGACATGACCAGTCCATCAGAACTGAGACTGTAGAAAAGTCTCGATTCCTCCAATATTACACCTGCTAAACAGGTCTACGTTAGATGTCCTATCTTGAAGATTAACTCCACAGATTGCACGCAGACATCTTTTATGAAAAACATCCAGCTGGCATATATGGTACCTGTATGGAGTCCACGACTCTGAGTACAAAAGGATGGCAATTACAACAGCTCTGTAAACCCGAATTTTCGTATCCAGTCGAATACCCAGCTCATTCCACAAGCGATTGCGAAGTTTGCTGAAAGCACTTGTAGCCTTAGCAATCTGATGCATGATTTCATCATCTAAAGTTCCACTGCAGTTGAATTTGCTCCCAAGATAGGTGACAGACTTTACATAGTTCATGGCTTTGTCTTCTACTTTCAATGGTCTCTCAGGAAATTTGTAGACTGTTGGTTTTTGTTTCTCACCACAGAATTGCTTCGGTGCAGGACAAGGTTGGTGCACTATTTCAGGTTTCTTTATGCTAAGTGTAAGACCAAAAGCTTTACATGCAGCAGAGAAACGATTTATTAAATGTTGGGTCTCCTCAAAGGATGTCACTACAAGAGCAGCAGCATCGGCAAACAACAAATCACAAATAATTTGCATATGAAGGTGGATCTTGGGTTTGAAGCGCTGATGATTGAAGAGACCACCAGTTGTTCGCCGCTCTCTGTGTCTGCGAAAGCATATTTCAGCATTACCAAATATATAAATATATATATATATATATATATATATATATATATATATATATATATATATATAATGGACTCCCCGTCGGTTTCGACGTATGAGGATCTGACAGCTTACTTGATTTAGCTATGAAATTTTGTGCGATAATCTTAAGTGGCATTTAAGACCCGCTAGTGATTTACAAAGGAGGCCACATATGGACCAAGTGTGAGGATTGTGAGATGAGATAACTGTTAGATTGGATGACCTTTTAGTTCTTGCTCTCGCTTCTTGAAGATGATTCAGACAAGCAGATTGAAAACTGCTGAGTCCAATAAAACACGTTGATCTCCATTCTACCCCCTCCAAGGCTAAGCGCTCAAGGTTGACAGCTGACAATAATATATATATATATATATATATATATATATATATATATATATATATATATATATATATATATCCCTCTCTTTTCAAGTAATCCGGAAATATTTTTTTTGCTAGGATTGTGGGTGTGATCTTCACTGAATATCAGTCTAAATTCCAAATACATCTACATGGAGAAGGCTTTCATACAAACAATGCCGTTATAATGTTTGGATTTGTTAAAATTTTCACGAATTTGGAAAACTGCTGCGGCTGAATCTATTTAAAGAATAACAGGTTGTCTCTAAAGACATCTTGAATAATAGGTAGGCAATAAATATATGCCTAATAGATGAATTTTCCCTTGTAGAAACAAGCACAACTCCTTATCTTTCATTAAATCTTCCCGAGCTTAATTTAATTAAATCAATTGAAACGCCGTGATTTTTTCAGGTGGAAAATTAATTTCTTGAAGGGAAACTGGCCCTTATTAGATGTTATTACTTTGCTTTCCTGAAGCTGCGTTTGTTTTTATGTTTTCACTGTTTCTCTTCCATTTCTTTTTAGTTTAATCAGATTTAGCAATTTTAGAATGGATTTGAAGTCGCCATTTTATTAAATTTTAACTTATATTATTTATCAATTTAACAGATTCCGTTTTTGGATTAAATTTGGCGTGTTTTGTCTTGTTTTGTTTGTTTTTTTAATATTTTCCTTCCTTCCTCCTGAAATAATTGCGCTAGTTGTCAATTTTCTGAATAATTTTCTGGATTTGATTATTCTTTTTTCTCCCTAATAAGAACGAAAGATAAATATTATATTCATTGGGGGCGGACCTGCAAAATCCTCTATCGTTACCGACCGAATCTTTTTTTTTTTCTTCTTTTACTTCTGCTGTCTTTTTCTTCATCTCTCTCTCTCTCTTCTTTTCATAAACTTCCTCTTTCTCTTTCTCCATCGTCTTTCTCGTTTCCTTCTTTCTTTTGTTCTTCGTTTACTTCGTCTTTTTTTTATTCTGCCTCTCACTCTTAAATTAATAAAATAAAAAAAAAATCCTTCTTCTTTCTTAAATCTCCATCAAATTACAAACGGACATTTCCAAATGTTCACCCTTCTTTTCTAATAAAGCCTGGATTAATTTTCTGTTTCCTAAGCTTCCTTCATTCATGATTCTTTAAAGAGTTCAGAAAAAAAGATTTCGGTAATATTATTCTGATTAAAACGTTTTTTTTTTCCTTTTTATTTTATTTTAACTTTCGCCATTACATCCTGCATAATTCTCTATGACGTAGATTTCTCGGTATTATTTGGATTTCAGAAGTCATCTAAAATTTTACTGCATGTCTTTCGCTGCTTTTTGTTTTAATTAGAATACTAATATTTATTCTCACTAAGGTAGGTGTGCCGAAATTGGTAGAATTTAGTGAGAAAAATAACTTTTTTTCTAAGATTTTAACGAATTAAAACTGTTGTTTACCAGTCTAAATAGCCAACATAGAACATAAATTTATTTCGCACCTGCCGTAAACGCAAGTTCGTATCTCCAACAAAACTTTAACCAGACAGTGGCCCTGCAGACAGACACAGTATTTAACAAAATTAACACCAACGTTGAACGGCAATAAATAGATATCAAGCATTGGAAAATTATAAAATTCCAGATCCATGGAGATGCTTCTGACTATTCTTGAGGTCTTTTAATATATTTCCTCCAATTTTGTTGGTGACAATACGAGTTTAGTCACGTATGCTACTGTTGAATTATTATACCTCTTTCTCTCTCTCTCTCTCTATATATATATATATATCCTTAAATATGACGAACGAGGAAAATTTTATTAATTTTCTTATTTAGTTTTTCCAGCGTTTTTATTCATATATATATATATATATATATATATATATATATATATATATATATATATATATATATATATATATATATATGAATAAAAATCCATATTGTCGATTGTTCCAAGCGGTTTGCAGCTTCATTCCCACCAAACGCAAAAAATGCAAAATCGCTGAAAAGACCAAATAAAAATTAATAAAAGTTTCCTTGTCCGTCACATCTAAAAAAAACATGTTTAAAAGAAAGGTTACTGCTTAATATATATATATATATATATATATATATATATATATATATATATATATATATATATATATATATATATATATATATATATATATATATATATATATATATATATATTCCAGTCGAATCCATTACATTCACTTACGTGCTAATACCCTTGGGAAAGATATGAATCTTCTTCTACTCCTTCCAGATATTGGTAAATAGCAGGACAGAAACTAGTCTAGGAGAAGGACAACTCTGAATTCAAAACTTGCGGAGGGTTGTTTGGTGACCTTGTGGCACGTGGTGCACCAGGTCTCTGTATTTGACCCTTCAAAAAGTGTGGTTTTTCTGCACAAAGCCTTCACTATTATAATCAAATCTCATGTGCTGGTGTCTGGATGTCGGTTCCTAGTAGGAACTAGGCTGCGTGAATCTTATACGTCGAATAAGACGGAGAGTCCACCATATATATATATATATATATATATATATATATATATATATGAATAAAAATGACAATAGGAAAACTGGTAATTGCTGACGCGAAATTTCATATTTTGCTTTGATAAAGTTCACATTGGACGAAACGCGTCAGCAATTACCAGTTTTTTATTGTCATTTTTATTCATAAATATTGTCTTCTCTACTGGTTAAATCGGAGAAATTTTCATATATATATATATATATATATATATATATATATATATATACACGATAGATAGATAGATAGATAGATAGATAGATGTTCTTCATTATGAAAATTACTAAAATGAGGACAATAGTAGGAATTTTATTTAATTGCCTCAGTGCTTTCCAGTAGAAACTGAACATGCGTCCCACTTTGTAGGAGACGCCACTATTTGATACGCTGTGTTTTACCACTCAGCTACATAGAGTATTAGAGTCCAGTGGGGATCTATTTTCCTACTTAAGGAAAGTACACTTCCTCATTCAGATATTCTTCTTGGAAAACCCATATCTGCTCAGTTTTGTATTCGCCTCCTTATTTTTAATCCGAGTATTCACAATAATAAAGTAGCCACCCAACACCTGGACAGGATTCAAAACAGTATTTCCTTTTTCCGTCCGGGAGAAGCGAATAAGAAATAATGTCATTTCGGATTCGAAGAAGTCAGATCAAATGACAGTTTCCGTATAGGAACAGAGGTTCGATTCCTGTCGGAGAATGTATATTTGCTACCAAATTTCTCTAACGTTTAAGCTGGTAAATGTAATTAACACTGTTTAATTAAAAAAATAGAGCATTTACTTAAATGAATTAAATGAATTATATATATATATATATATATATATATATATATATATATATATATATATAGGGGAGTGATGTTCTCGGATCGGACCATTTCCCCAAATGTCAGGTTCCTGGTTCCGTAAGCGGTTTTATTTATATGCAAACTTTTAAAAGAACCAATTGAAATTGTATAAATCTGAATAATTTCGAGCATCGTTCGTCGTTTCAACGAAAGAAAACGGAAACCTGAATTGCAAATATGGCGTTTGTAATTCTGTCAATTTAAAATTTGAGATGTATTTCGGTTTTCGCGTCATGAATATGAAAATGAATTCAGTGTAACGTAAAAAATGTTCCTTCACAATTTAAAGGCATTTTAACACACGAGCGCCTTGATTGAAACTAATTTTTTAATAACGGATTGCTTCCTTTTAATGTAAATGACCTCCAGAATTTGTAATCGTTTCTTGCACTTCTTTTAAAAAATACCAGCAATACAAAGAACTATACATTCTTTGAAAAAATATGACCAGCTATGGATTTCTTCAAGGAAAAATATTCCCAGAAATAGATTTTTTGAAGAAAAAGATATTACCTGCAATAAAAATGTTGTCGGCATTAAATAACCCATTGAGGTTGATATGTCGTTAAACAAAATAAACCAAACCAATCTAAACCAAACCAATCTAAACCAAAGAATACATATTCTATTCATATGTATCTATCCTAAAAATGTTGTCGGCATTAAATAACCCATTGAGGTTGATATGCCGTAAAACAAAATAAATCAACCAATGTAAACCAAAGAATACATATTCTATTCATAAGAATCTATCCTAAAAATGTTGTCGGCATTAAATAACCTATTGAGGTTGATATGCCGTAAAAGAAAATAAACCAAACCTAACTAAACCAAAGAATACATATTCTATTCATACGAATTTATCCTAAAAATGTTGCCGACATTTAATAACCCATTCAGGTTGATATGCCGTAAAACTAAATAAACGAAATCTGATGTTTTGTTTTTATTATCAGCAGTGATAGAGTTTCCTAAAGTACTATAAAATTGGTATACAACATTGCAAAGAGCTTTTATAGAGGCGCTGAAAGATTCTAAATTGTTTTTAGTATAGGATGAATTTTCGACGATTATTATTGTCTATAAATTGTAACTTTCATTGTATTTTCATCTTTTATATAACTGCAGGGCATCTGGTCACAGTAAAATAAGTTAATATCATATGCTGTTGAACGTTAGTTTATTTTTACTATAAGACCCAGTTTCGAATCTGACCATGTTCGATTTCTCATTAAGGTGACTTCATGTTATCGATTTGGAGGAGGCGGTCCTAGGGTACCGCATCTTTAGAAAGTGTCTAAAAAACATGCCCCCCCCCCGTGTTGACACAAGTGCGTGAGATTGGCTAGCGGGAATTGTACGTTGTTGTCTGTGCATGCACGAAATCACAAGTCATCGTGAGCGATGCTTTGAACGTACTGGCTCCGGTCAAATTGTCAATCACATCAAATTATTCACTCTTTCTCATAAACTGAAACCAAGGTCATCTCAGAATAGTTATAATATAAACCACTAGGGTACTATGCGGATGTTGAACAAGTACAAATATGCCTGAGCAGGCGCTTGCAAAAGGGATTTGCTAGCCACCCTGGCAGGGGAACATACTCAAAAGCGAACATTCAGCGTTTTTCTTTATAATATTAGATAATTCCACATAGAAAATAGTTTTAATATTAATTCTTACTGTTCTACGGAGGAGAAATTTATTTCAAGAAAATGGATTCATTTTCAGGACCTTCACCAACCTGACACTTTATGGGAAACCTAACTTCTTTATTCATTGTTCTTGTGCTTACCACCGTTGCTGAAATGATGTAAAGTACATATAATGATTCAGACAAAAGAAAAAAATTGTTTCTTGTAACCTGGTAACGAAGTAAGTACTTAATGCTAAAAGCTAGAATGGCTAGGCTGTAAAATAACCGAAATATGGTCGTTGTTGATATTCGGTGCATATTTACGGCCTGTTCATGTCCGACTTTGCACTTATAAAACTAACAAGTCTTTGTGCGCTATTTAAAAGCATAACGAGATTATATCCCAGGCAAACTGGGTCCGTTGATAAAAATGATGTTTTGTGCTACCACTTTCCTAGACGTTTCCGCTCGTAATGTCACAAATCAATTCGTCTTCCACCGAGGAACCAGTGAAGCCTTTAATCGGCTCCGAGCGAATTTGTGCTTCAGGCGTGAAAGGTGAAATGGTGGGCGAAAAATTTGCAAACTGGGATGAGACGAATGAAGGGACGATTTTATACGACTGATCAAATCCCACCAACGAAAATAGTTTTATTTGTCCAAGGTAGATTTAAGTCCATCATTTAACACTACAGATAACACATAAAAACCATAAAGCCATGGCGTTGATTACCATTTAACCGACAAGCTAACCTTCTAAAACAACTTATATATATATATATATATATATATATGAGTGTGTGGTGGGGAGAAAGTGAGAGAATGTATACTAAAGCAGCAAAAATTCACTCAAACATGTTATATTCATTTCTACTGACAAGGCTTGTCTGTTCAATGTTTTAATACATTTTTACAGTCGGCGTATGGGAACCTGTACGCCCAGAACAAATTTATAAAAAAATATTCAAACTTAGTGTTTTTGTCTGGTTACTTTCCAGTTTCTCTAATTATCAAGAACGATAATTTTAGCAATTATAATTAAGAAAAGTTGTGATGCCTCTATCCTATTTTCCATCAGGGAAATATTGTTAGTTTCTTTTCTCGCATTTCTCGTCTGTGGGAATCTATTCTAGCTTCTTGATTTCCTCTCGGCTTTTGCAGTTGATGTAATGAATATGCATACAACTGGGTTCCCCCTCACAGTAATATGATTGGCTGGTGTCAGCCATAAATACAGACTGATGTGGAGGTACAAGAGGACGACGCCTATTGTCTTCGCCTACGCCTATTGCCTACCACTACGACGAGGACCAGTCCATTACGGTTAACTGCTAGATTGTCATACCCGGTTACAGTAGTCCAAAACCACTTTGCTACTTCGAACAAATATATCCCTTTCCAGGACATGTCAGTAGCTCTGCCTGGTCCCATTCTTTCTCTTTCCTCCTCAATAATATTTTCCCAATTTTCTTTACTCTCAGCACCACATCGTCTATTCGTGGCTTTATCGCCTTATGTGGGGTGATAGCATTAAAAAATAAAGGCTTTTTTTTACCATTTTTTTTGGCGCTGGTTGCTAGTCGTTTCAGCATTTTCCTTGGGTGTTCGAATTCTTCATGTAAAAAAGATTGTTATTTATTTCTGTATTTATGAAAAAAAAAAAACGGAGTACCAACGGAAATATATGAACCAAATAGAAATAAGGATTTTAAGAAATAATTTCCTATTAAGAAAAATCCTTTTAAAATTTATTTTGCTTACATTTCGGGCATCAAAATGGGTTTAAGATATTCAGAGGAATCCCAACGAGAGATGCGCGTTCCTCAAATAGGATAATCATAGTAAGAAATTAGAACACACTCCTTCCTAATATATTTTGTTCAAGTCTAATTTAGGTCTTTTCGATTAATATTAAACGAGAAAAAATCATTTTTTTCAGTTCTGGCATCTCGTCTGCAGTCGCCCTCTCATAGACGTGCCGTCGCCTCCCTCTGTCTTTTCTACAAATACTTTCATGATAACTGCTCCGATGATCATTCGCTGGTTCCCAGACTTCATGAATTTAAGCGTTCAACTAGCCTGGCATCCCGCTCTCACCCTTTCACTGTCGAAACTGTTAAATGTAGCCGTCTCTTCTACTCCAATGGCTTCATGTCTCCCACTTCTCGCCTGTGGAACTTCCTCCCCTTTTCTTGTTTCCATGATAGCTATAATCTCCAACTATTCAAATGTAATGTCAATCGACGTCTCCAGATGCCTTGATCTATCACCTATCCTTCTCTTCATCCTTTCCTCTATCACTCCTATTTTCTCTAGCTCCAACTCTCTGTAACCCCTTGTGTGCTAGTGGCTTCCCGCCTTGCTTGGGGTGAAACGTTTAAAAAAAAAAAAAATTTTCCACACATTTTTTTTTCTTACTGCACCCAATTTCTTCTGTATATTGAATATTTGTCACTTTTTATAACCGCATTTTTGGCTGGTCTATTTCCTGGTTTTCGAAATAATAGGCGTTATTCAGAACGAGAAGGAACTAATTTTCATTACCTTCCGATAATACCAGAGACTGCTCTGTCATGTAACAAAACCGATACGATTTTAGTGATCACGTTTAATGTAGTCAGACAGAATATTTCCCACGTAGAACAAAAGTCCTCAATTTTCTTTTTTTTCTTTAGTAATCACGTGTTAAGAAGATTGAAATAGAAATATTTTTCTAAAAAGTTGACAAAGTATTCTAAAGAAAAAAAGAAAATAAATTCGCCGAGCAAATGTTAGGAAGAAACAAACAGAAAGAGCAAGCATATATATATAAAAATGTTCTTATTTAAAAAAAAAAAAAAATATCTATCGTGCGTTTTCAATCTTGTTCAAATCTTTGAGGCGGAGTGGCGGGGTGTGGAAAATCGGGTAGACGCCAGACGAATTAATTCAGAGACAAATCACAAATGTTTTATAAACAAAACAAGGCACATCTTTTTCCATGAATTTCAAAACAATAAGCAAGAAGATGCACCACACCACACCAAGCTCGCACACGCACACACACACACACACATATATATATATATATATATATATATATATATATATATATATATATATATATATATATATATATATATATATATATATATATATGAATAAAGAGACAAAAGGAATGATATTCTTGGCCGACGAGTTTCATCCTCTGAGGGACTTTATCAAGACAATTTACGATTTATTTTGTTGCACATGTTTATATATAAAAGCGAGGTTTTCATTGGTTTATCAAGGCTTTTACATTTGAGAACGTTCACCAATGTTAATTAGGTGGTTGATAGGTCAGTCAAATGCGTTTTGTCTTTTTCAAAATTTGGTTATCTTCAAAGATTTAAAGAGCTATGTCTATTAAACAAGAAAAATGAACTGATTGTTACATGTAGCCATAAAATAAATATCTGCTTCAATACGTTGATCCAAATTCATTTTTTAATTTTTAATGTAAATTACGGTTTATTTTTAATATAAATTAATATTTATTTTCAATATACATTTGTTTTTTATTGTTTTTTGTTTTAAATAAAATCATCTAATCTCCCTTTAATTAAAAAAATATAAAAAAATGAATATTCACCACACAAAAATATTATTTTCTTTTCTTTTTTTTTCTTATATATATATATAAATGACGCTTATTTTAATTGCCATTATGGATGAAGGTGTATTATATTTAGGGAATTACGGTATATTAAATCTTAGAAAGTATACGTCAGAAATTAGACGTTAGACATAAGAACGCATCTCTTCCAAAAGTGAAAACTTTTTTCATTTGCTTTTATCAGATCGTATCAAAACAAACGAAAGTAAATATGTTACCATTCACTTGTGTCAAATTTAAATTCAGCCTAGTTGATATAATGTATTTAATGTATTATAATAAAATGGATCAATATGTAATAAATAACAATTTAATGCAGTTCGTCTTTCATTAATAATGTAATTAAACAATGATGGGAGTATTGAATACATAATTGTGGTCAAAAGAAATTAGCAACTTTTGGGGTACAATTTAAGATTGGGTGTTTCTTCCTTCTAAACCGGTTTCTCAGTATTTTTCGTTGTTCTCTTCTCTGTATCTGGTTCGTCGTTCCTTTCCTCTTGTCACAACTGTATGTACAACCTCGACAAAGACTTTGTCTTATCTCCGTGATAGTCTACTTAAAATGGGGAATCAACAATCACTCACCCGAATGATAAATATACTGGATATACGGGCAACTCAGAATGGAGCACTAACACACCCGGATGTCCCTCCTCGCTTCCATCCAACCAAGATAATATTATATACAGGTGCTAATAAACCAATTTCTTGTGGGACAACAAAGAAGAGGTCCTACATGACAAAGACGAAAACTCTTTCGGCGATAATAAGCCAAGTCTAGCTCACCATTTCTGCCATTCAACTGTCGCTCTGCTTCACTATGTCTCCCACCATAATACATATATATATATATATATATATATATATATATATGTGTGTGTGTGTGTGTGTGTATGTGCGTGTGTATTTTTTTATATATATGTATATATATATATGTACATATATATATATATATGTAACATATATATAATATATATATTTAATATATATATATATGTATATATAATATATATATATAATATATCATCTATGTCTCTCAAAATAATGTATACATACACGCACACACAAACATACAGATATATATATATGTGTGTGTGTGTGTGTGTGTGTGTAACATATATATGTAACGTATATATGTATATATAGAAAAAGTTTCAAATTAAAATTATATGTTTTATTTTATGAAAGTATTTATTTATTTATATATATATTTGATATTTCAAATTGTCCTCAATTTTTCATCAGAAATAACTGTTTGTTACAAATAAATTAAAATTACTGTTTGTTAGCAAGTAGCGTCCTTCGCGAGACGCGGACGTCACGTGACATGGAACGTCACTGTTCGGATATTCCTAACTTAAATCTAACTGTCATAAATATTTTAAAAAATTTTTACTATATCTAAAAAAATTGCTTAACTATTGAAATATTTATAAAGATTTAAAACACCTAAGTCCCTATTCAACCCTAGTTTATGTGTATTTAATTTTAAAATCCAATATGTTTTTTTTTCTGCGTGTGAATGTGGAAGTAAAATCGGAATCTATTAATAAACATTTGCAGTTTTCTAATGTGTGTCCTGATTGATTGTAGTGTTTAGCTATGGGGAATAAGGGTTGTTTTGACGTATTGTTTGTTTATGGTTATTGAAACGAAATCTAAAATTGTTTCCAGACTCACTAATATATCCACTATTAGGACATAAGTTGCAGAATAAATAATATATTACGTTATGGCTATCGCAGGTGAGTTTAGGTGGCTGTATCCTGATATTGGTGTTGGGTACGGAAAATGTATTAGCTATTATTAAACGTTTGCAAACTAAGCAACGAGGTTTGTTACATTTGTAATTTCCTGTTTGGTTTCTATTGTTTAGATATTTGGTAGAGGTGAGGATAGCTGATAGGTTAGGTGATTGTTTCATTGCATTTATGGGTGGTTTATCGAAAATGTCTTTGATCTTGTTGTCTAATTGGAGGTTCTTGTAATCATTTTTTAAATTGTGAATAAATGTGTGGGAATATTGATTGTAGTTAAAAACCATGGGAATCCGATTGTTGTTTTTATTTTTCTTGTATGTAAGAAGTGTATTACGATTTATCAGGATAGTTTTATTTAGTGGTTCTTTTATTATTTTTATTGGGTATTTGCATTTTAGGAATTGTTTTGTTAAGTTATTAATGTTGTATAGAAAATCTAAATGGTCTGCGCATATGCGTTTGATTCTTAGAAATGAGCTGTATACAATAGATTTTTTTAATTTAAAGGGATGACAGCTGTTAAAGTGCAGGAATTTATGTTGGTTTGTGGGTTTGTTGTATAGACTGGTAGAAAGTGTATGTTTGTTTAATTTTATCATAACGTCTAAGAAAGGGATGGATGTGCATGAGTGCTCCATGGTAAATTTAATTGTATCGTGGAAATTGTTGCAGAAAGTGAAAAAGGTTTTTAATTTTTTTGATCCATGAGTCCATAGTAAGAAAATGTCATCAATATATCTAAAGTAATGTGATGGTTTATATTCTGAATTGTCTAGTATCTTCTTTCTAGAATGTGCATAAAGATATTAGCATAACTAGGTGCCATTTTTGTGCCCATTGCTGTGCCACTAATCTGTAAATAGTGTTTGTTGTTGAATTTAAAATTATTATGTGTTAAGATGAAATTTATTAATTGGCATATATCTGTAATTTGGTAGTTAGGTAATTTTTGTTACTAAGGAACTCATAGCAAGCTGATACTCCTTCAACATGTGGAATGTTCGTGTAAAGGGACGAAACATCCATCGTTACTAGGATTGTATCATGGTGGACTAAGTTAATGTTTTGTAATTTGTTGAGAAAGTCAGTAGTGTCTCTAATATAACTAGGTATGTCAGGCAATAAAGGTTTTAGGATATTGTCTATGTACTCAGATATAAGTTCTGTGAGGGTACCAATGCCTGATATTATGGGTCTACCAGGTGGCATGATTTTAAGGGTTTTTGAAATTTCATAGATGTTCTCTTCATTATTTGATTGTATTATTTGATGTGGATCGGATGAAAAAGCGTTAGGGTGTTTTTCTGAAAGGATTTTGGGGAGTTTATGTAGTTTTGGGATAGTGTAGAATGTTGCTGTTTTAGGGTTCTCAGGAATAAGAGATTTTATGGTATTTTTTATGTCGTAGTTCAGGTTCTGAGTGAGAAGTGATAATTCTGTTTTGAATGTGCTAGTTGGGTCTAGAGGTAAGGGTACATAGAATCTGTTATTTTGAAGTTGTGATTCTGCTTCTTTAATGTAGTGGTTAGTGTCTAAGATGGTTATAGCTCCGCCCGTGTCGGCTGGTACGATAATTATGTCTCGGTTGTTTTTAAGAGTATAGATGGCTTGGTGTTCTATTTTGGATAAGTTGTATTTTTTTATCTGGTGTCCTTTGTTTTTTAAGAAGTAATCCATGTGTTGTCTGGCTTTGTGGGCATATTGATCCAAGTGTTGGTTACGTCCGCTTGGTGGGGTCCATATATTGTTCTTCTTCGGAGGAAGTTTGGAGCATGATTGGTTAGCGCTGTTGTCTGTATTATATGTAATATATATAATATATATTTAATATATATGTATATATAATATATATATATATATAATTCGAAATATTCAGTTAAACTATATATGTAATATATATATAAAATATGTAATATATATACTTAATATATGTATATATTTATTATATTCACAATAATGCGTACACACACACGCACATATATATATATATATATATATATATATATATATATGTGTGTGTGTGTGTAATATATATATGTAATATAGATATATATATATAATATATATATATTTAATATATATATATATATATATATATATATATATATATATATATATATATATGAGATATTCATTTAAACTATATGCATAAATAATCTAATACAAATAATAATAAGCAATTTTCTTTAAGTTTTTGTTTTGTTTTTTTTAATGGGACTCACCCCAAGTAAGGGAGTAAAGCCACCAAAGCACAGGGGTTACAGGTTCCGTAGGATTTAAGAACGGAAACATTTGTAAATAACAGAAAGAGAAAAGTATAACCAGGAGGAGAGGAGATAGCGATTGACATTGTATTTAAATTTGCGCAAATTAAAGATGGCTGGAGAGCATGGAACCAGAAAGGAGCTCCACAAGCGAAAAGTGCGAGAGAAGAAACTATTAATATACAACTTTCGGTTGCATCTATTCAGCTCAACTGCAAATTGATGGGATCTCGACGCCAGTGCTGCGCTTAAATTCAAAAACTGTAGTTACAATAACGAAGAACTCATTTGAACAATTACCACGTAAGTATTTATAGAAAAAACACAGAGTAGCAACCTTATGGCGGTGGGAAAGTGACTGGAGTTGAGTCAGCCGATCAGGACCAATAATATTGCTGATTCCTCTTTGAATTTTATCAAGGAGCTCAAGGTAAATAGTAGGAACAGCGGACCATATGTGGCAGCAACATTTTAAGCATGGTTGACTTATATATATATGTAAGATAGATTCTGGAGAGAAAAATTGTCTCACCCGACATAGTAAACCGATTTTCTTAGCAGCTGACTTAGCAATGGATTCAATATAGTCTTTCTACTTCAGCTGAGAAGGTGTAAAGTGTCACTTTCCTGGAGGTTAGCATCAGCCATGGTGAGGGGGGGCAGAGAGACGTCTGTCTTAGATGATTAGACGTTTAGTTTTGTAGGCGCTAAAATTAACAAGGCGTCTTTTCTTCAGGTCGTCTTGGACATTGGTTGGCATTTTGACTTTCTCAGATTGATAAGACATACTATCGAGGCAGGAGTAAATTGTTGTGCCGTCAGCGTAGATTTGACAGCTAATGAAAATAAGAAAGTTATTAATCAACATTAAAAATGGTGGCCTGAGCAACACTTGCTTTAGTACGAAAGGATGTAGACGAGTGGCCGTTTAGGATAACTCACATTTCACGATTTGATAGAAAACACTGGATCAGTTCAAAAAAGTGTCCAGAGACACCATAGCTTTTCAGTTTGTGGAGAAGACCCGAATGCCAGACCCTGTGAAAGGTTTTCGAGATGTGCCTTATGCAACAGCCCGGACTTCCCCGCTTTTATCTGGAGCAAGATCAACTTGCAAATATCATCATTACATCAGCAGTTGACCTGGAGAAACGAAAGCCATGATACTTGTCTGAGAAAAGGCCCTGCAATGAGAGATGATGAACTAATTCAGAATTGATTAGGGCCTCGATGAGTTTCCCAAAAGGTGTTAGAAGGCTAATAGGCTGAAAATTGAAAGGTTCGGACGGCTTACTAGAGTTTTTAAAAACTAGAGCAACAGATGATGACCTCCAGCAAGCAAGAAAGCGCTAGGCAGCAAGGCATTCATTATACAGTTTAGAGAAAACAGTAGCCAGTTCGGAGCACACCTCTTAATGACGATTACAGGTATACCATCGAGTCTATATGATTTATGAGGATCTAGTTTAGAGATGACAGAAGAAAACAATGTAGGGGTTATATGCATATCACACAACAGAGATTCAGTTCTAAGAGGGATACATCGGGATATTCCGAGTGAATCCATTTTTTCCTTCAAGGAGAGATAGAAAACCCTTTCGTTTACTTTGGCGACCGGCTTTCTTCGTTCTTATGAAGCTGAAAACATTGAATCTTTGCTCTAAGTTTCCCCGCATCCGCTTTGACCTTGGGAAGCTGAATGATTCTGAAGTCGTCGGTGGCGTATTTGCACTCTCGGTTTTTGACATGAAAGAATCCCTGCTCACATCAGATGAAGTGGAGATTTAGCCTTGGATCACAAAAGAAGTTCTGGATTGGTGCGACAAGAGGCAAGAGCTAAGAAGCTCTCAAATGATTGAGCGAGCTCGGACGCAGTACCAAAACGTGCCCAGAAAGGTGAGGAAGAAGTTACGAAAATCTAAAGAGGAATGGATAGAAGAACAGTGTAGCACCATTGTGAAGAACATGGAATCAGGTGACAACAAGAAGACCTACAATACCCACGAATCCATCAGTAAAGCTAGCCAGCCAAGAGCAGCTGTCATAGATTACAAAGATGGCAAACAGCTCACAGAAAGAGAGGGAGTTCTAAAGAGGTGGAACGAATATTGCGACTGTGTGTAGAATCACGAAGTCCTATTTACTGCAAAGCGGCCGGTACTTCACAGAAGGCGAAGACAGTCCGCCAATACTAAAACAGGAGAGAAAAGTAATAGTGAGAAGCCTAAAACCTGGTAAGTCACCTAGAATGGACAACGTAGCCTCTAAACTGGTGAAACATGGATGTGAAGAAACAAGGCCCTAACAGCTCTATTCCTCCTGATTTGGGAACAGGAAATGACTAAAAGAATGGACCCAGTCAGAAGAGCGGGCAGGTTTTACACCCAGACGGAGCAAAAGGATCAATTTCTCAACTGTAGAGACTCATCAAGAAACATCTGCAAAAGCAGATAGACCTGTTCGACAATTTCATTGATTTCAAGAAAGCATTTGATCGGTTATGGCAGGATGACCTCTGGTCCCCAGAGATTTCAATCATAGAAGAAGGGCTCATATAACTTATACAAGTCCTCTATAACTATACCTCTATCGCAGTTCTCTTGATTTCTTCTAGACGGCTATCGGCGTTAGATAGGAATGCCTACTCTTTCCAACACGCTTCTTGTTTTTGGAGAGAATTATGCAGGAAACCCTCCAAGAACACATCAGTTCGATGTCTACGGCGCAGACGATATTGACCTTATAGCGAGTAGTTGAACTGCAAGATTTGACCAGCAAAGTCGTTGAAAAAGTCGATGCATATGGAATGGATCTCAACACAGAGAAATCCAAAGTATAACTGACTAGCACAAGCAACCCGAGTGACAGCGTAAATCTGGACGGCGAATCGCTGGAGGAAGGGTCCAGCTTCAAATACTTAGGAGCAACCCTGTCAAAAGTTGCCATCACAGAAATGGTTGAGACAAGAAAAAGTGTCCAGACGTTCGAGAAGAAATGCTTCTCCACATCTCCGACTGGGAGCACAAAACTAATGGCAATGCATAGAGCAAATTTAAAAATCTCGTTAGCCCTCAGGAGTCTCTCCTTGCCACAATTAATCGTCGGGAAAATGTCATGATTTGAACACGTTACACGGCATAACAACCTCTGCAAGATCATCATGCAAGGCACCTTCGTAGGCAGACGCAAACAGGGACGGCAACAAAAGCGTTGGTCTGACATCATTAAAGACTGGACGGACAAGAACTACTGAGATCTACCCCCAACAGACCATTCTGGAGGAGGCTGTCTGTTTCTTCTGCCCTTAGGCTCATCTGTGTATAATCGTATACAATTAAAAAAAACGTATTAGAAACATTTCCTGACGGTCATGTCCCGGTTCTCGTATAATCACCGAAGTTAAGCAACGTCGAGACTGTCAGTACCAAGATAGATGACAGCTTGGGAATATCAGGTACTGTAAGCTTGGATGTGCGGGTGGGATAATGAATAATGGATCGGAACTTTGAATTCGAAGAGTTCCAAATACAGTCAGAGTTGCTCATGGAAATGCCATTGGGAAATCGATGTATCCAGCATTTCTCCCCATCTATGGGTTAATTAGTAGGACATGTGCCAGTAAATCATTACTATCTCCAAAAATATTCTTACACTCTAAAAATATTTTATGGCTTTAAATCACCTACAAAAGGTTGATAAGCCGTAAAATAACAAATAAATCAATCTGAATCCACGGGTGTATACATTTTCGTTTTGGTTAGGGGAGATAAATTGTATCAATTTATTCTATCTTTTTTATTTGCTCCTGTGATACCGCTGTCTCTTACATCAAAACAAAAGCATTGAAGTATTGAATGTTATTTTTAGGGGATGCCCTTTTTTTAGTAGACGCTCCGTTGATTTATTAAATATTATATATATTTATTTTCGTCTATCGGCTTGAATATTTAATAATCTTATTAAAGAGAAGTATGCGCTCTCCGAAGGGATTTGTGTATATTTCATGGCTCTTAGTCGTCCTTCTTGTAGCACTCCCGCCCACACTAACACTTGTAGAAGAACTTTTACCCATATATTGTATTGTAAATAATTCATTTATTTATTTGTATTTAATTTTGAGATGCCATGATTGGTTGAGTTTTTATGATAAATTATTTTAGCTTTTAGAAACGAACCAACATTTTTTTATGTAATAAATTCTTCCATTCAATCTCTGAGGTTTTATGTCACAGCCGTCTACAGCCATAACGAAATCACCCATCATTATCAGCAATAAAAAAAAAAGATAAAATTAAAAAAGAAGCTTCGTATCAAAAGAATTCCTCTGATTTATAAACCCCTCATCACTGATTCGTTGACTGATTGCAAGACGCGTGACTTTTACAAGCAGCCAATCATTTGATTTGTGGCTTTTTTCCCAACTCTGCCTCGGTTGGATGATCATTTCTGGAGGAGGATGTGTAATTCGTGATTTAGGAAAAAGTGAATTGAATTATTTGCACTTAGATGTGTTCGCAAATGCCATACTAAGATCTGAGAATGTAACTAAGATGCTTAAATGAAGCTACACTTTCAAAGAAGAGAGAAAGCAAGATAAAAACAATACAATTATAAATTTAGAAAAGAAAATTGTTGATTATTGAATCGACATTAAATTTGAAGAAGAATTATACTATTTTTATCTAAAATAATTAACTAAAATTTACGCTAAGACTAAGATAGATAGATAGATAGATAGATAGATAGATAGATAGATAGATAGATAGATAGATAGATATTTGTGAACAGATTTCGATAGATGGATAGATAGATATTTATGAACAAATTTAGATAGATAGATAGATAGATAGATAGATAGATAGATAGATAGATAGATATGAACAGATTTCGATAGATATTTGTGAACAGATTTCGATAGATAGATAGATAGATAGATAGATAGATAGATAGATAGATAGATATGAACAGATTTAGATAGATAGATAGATAGATAGATAGATAGATAGATAGATAGATATTTATGAACAGATTTAGATAGATAGATAGATAGATAGATAGATAGATAGATAGATAGATAGATAGATATTTATGAACAGATTTAGATAGATAGATAGATAGATAGATAGATAGGTATGACCAGACAGAGATAGGTATTTATGAACAGATTTAGATATTCAGTTGGACATAATTATCAGGCGTTTTTAAAGAATATTTATTATGATAAAAGAAACATAACAATTCAACAATAAGATTTTTAAATGACTATCCCGGAGCGTAAGACTATCGACACATTTTTATAACCTGAAAATAAAATAATATTTTTATCAAAAAGTAAACAAAACAGCAATTTTTATTAACAAATAAGTCGCCTACAAAAACACCTGATAATTATGTACCAACCCAATAAATAGATTGAACAGACAGTGATAAATAGATAGGCATGAACAGATTTAGATAGATAGGCATGAACATATTTAGATAGATAGGTAGATAGATATGAACAGATTTCGATAGATAGATAGATAGATAGATAGATATGAACAGATTTCGATAGATATTTATAAACAGATTTAGATCGCCTACAAAAACACCTGATAATTGGTAGATAAATAGATAGATAGATAGATATGAATAGATTTAGATAGATAGATAGATTTAGATAGATAGATAGATAGATAGATAGATAGATAGATAGATAGATAGATAGATATGAACAGATTTAGATAGATATTTATGAACAGATTTAGATAGATAGATAGATAGATAGATAGATAGATATTTATGAACAGATTTAGATAGATAGATAGATAGATAGATAGATAGATAGATAGATAGATAGATAGATTAACGGAAAGTACAATTACACAACCGAATACGTTTTTCATAGTTGGTATTTATACGTGAGGCGATAGGTAAGCATTAGTCATTGGTCGCGTTTATACGGCAGTCGACAAGTTCGAAGAATTCACCAGCAGGTCAACATTTTTCGTCCATACTGGAAGTATCCACCCGATAGATGACTCCTTTTGTCTTACTTTTCAGCAAAGGGGGGGGTCAGTCAACAGACGGATTCATACAGGTCAATACATGCGTCACCTCCAAAGTATGGGTTGTATCAATCGTTTTCAGTTTCCCTGTTAATAAACTGTACGGCCAGTTTGGCCTTATATATAAACATATACTCTTATATGCATACGATCATACGGGTGATAAATATCATCCTGATCTACCAAAATGTCCAACCTTTCTGTACTGGTCAGAACCATGTCGACCCGACCCGAACCGAGTCGGGGTGGTTTGAAACCGCGTGGCGTAGAATTCTGACAATATTTGATTGCCTTTGTTTAGGTTTGTACCTCAACACAAGAAGAGAGTCAGTGAAGTTGCAGAGCTACAAGAGTGAAAACGCCTCTCTGTCCACAGAGTTTTTCTTAGCGGAAGGTGGCTTCAGCAGAGAATGAGACAACAAAGGGATGGCAAATAACTAAGCTTTTGGGATCCATTCTCTCTCTCTCTCTCTCTCTCTCACACACACACACACACACACACACTCACCATGTAGGTTACTTCAAGTGACTATACTATAACCTCACAAAATAAAGCGAGAATAATATTCTTTTTTAAAAAACTTGTCTTTCACTCAGTCTGTGATGCAGCATTGGGACCTGAGAAATTACCAATAGATCACTCGAATTCAACACGGTACGAACCATAAGAAAACAACTATCTCTTGTATGAAGTCAGAACTTGCTCTCATCACTAAAAACTTCGACACTCCACAGACTACTTTCTCGTGGGACCCCCTGGAGATGCGCACAGAGATGTTACGGTATAAGTGGACGCTGCGCTACAGGTGCGCGTGCCTGTAATCTAGTTGCCATTCACTCTTTTCCAACGTTTATTATTGGCACACTTCGGGTCACATTTGGTCTGAGAGATGCTGAGGATGACATTCCATCTTCCACTGCTACACTTAAAATGCATTACCAAATCCATACTTACTGGATTTTTAAACATAAGTTGGCGATAAATGACCTGTAGCCCGTGGTAAAACAATGATTCATTATATCTGACGTGTTTCCTGCTTGTCTCAATTTTTACCAGAGACACTCGACTCAAGCAGCCGGTCTACCCAGCCGCAAAGCGTCACTGATTTTGCAATATGATTAAAAGTCATGGAAATGCAGCGAAGAATATATCTTTATGTCGTATATATTTTTCCTCATTGGATTCGATCTAGATTAATTTGTTTCTTCGAGAAATAACACATTAGCAAACATTTCCAGATGCTTGGAACCACTGGCTTTCCTTTTGTTTTCCTTTTTTTTTTTCCTTTTTTTAGACTAATGCCACTGTATGGCGTTCGAGCCTAAATAGCCCATCACGACCTTTCGACTCAGTTCATCTATTATGGCATCATCGAGAAACTCGACTCGGGATTTAGCGCCGCTCTTCTGTCTATCTTCTTGTTTTTAAAAGAAAAATCAAATTTAGTTACATCAGGCAAAATAGTAACAAATTATCTGTCTGTTAGGTTGGATCATGAATGATACTTATTTTCATTTTGGGAAACCAATTGAAATGACGAAGATAACATTCCAAATTCTAATCATACGTGGCAGATAAAAATAAATTTGAAATATCCGAATACATCTATATTCATGACACTGTCGTAGCAGCGTACACAGCGGATTAAGGAATATTTTTAACCCCAATAATGAAAGCAATGAAAGTGTATTTACATCACATTATGCTATAGGAATTCCAACAAGAGAATAACACTATGGAGATATCTAGAAAATATCTTACATTTATAGCGAAGGAGAAAACCCGTTCTTTAAATATATTATCAAATAAAAATGTAAATTAAATATAAATTAAATGAATATGAATTAAATATCATTAAATATATGATACGTGATATGTCATTGCTCACGGTAAAAGACAGTAGAATGATCACCTTAAATCTCCCAAACCGACTTTGAACTCCATGGATGAAAGGCAAAATTGTCAGTGTGGTCGAATCATCATTAAGAGTTCTTAAAACGCGATATAACACTAAAGGCACATTTATCTATCCTGCAGCTGCAACGTGGCCATAAAAGTTTTGGTCGAAAATCGCCTTACACTCGTTTAAATAAAGTTGATAATAAAAAGCGGAAATATGTATTTATGTATGGAAATACATATCTATATGTATCCAATAGGTATCTATGTTCGAGAGTTGTTTGAAGACAACGCTCACTATTATAGGTTATATCATACTTGCGATGATACTCTCTAACCTGGGGACTCAACTTACATACTACACATGTCAAGCCGTCCATAAGGTTGACCAGTTGTGGACATTCGAAGACTCAAATCTTATGCTATGTTTCCTTGGTAATCAGATAAAATATCTTCGAACTTTTCGAAATTGTCATTCATCAACTCTATTTGGTAACCAAATAAAATACCTTACTAATTGGCTGAGAGATGTTCATATATCCACTCTATTTGGTGATCAAATAAAATTTCTTTGAATTTGGTTGAAATCATTTCATTCATCCACTGTATTTGTTGAACAAATAAAAGTTTCTTAAGAGCTTAAATGGCAAGATTTCACTCATTCACTGGTGAACAAATAAACATTTCTTTACAAATTATTCAGCAAAGGGTTCATCCACATGTATTTGGTGACAAGATAAAATCTTAGAAATTCGTTAAGTTTTTAATTTATCCATCGTATTTAGTAGCCAAATAAATATTCCTTAGAACTTGCCTGGGATGTTTTCATTCACCAACTCTATTTGTGACCAAATAATTTATTTTTTTGAACTTGACCTGGATGTTTTCATTCATCTACTGTATTTAGGTGAACGAATAAAGTTTCTTACAAATTGACTGAGAAGTTTTCATCCACTGAATTTAGTGTCCAGATAAAAAAAAACTCTTAAGAATTTTGCTGCCAAGTTCTCCTTCATTCATTGTATTTACGAGGTATTGCATCTTTGGATTATTTGTTCTCGCCTTTACGGAATCCTCTTCATGAAAGAAAATTCATTTAAATGCATGTCTATCAAAGACAAACTGGAGGAAGTTAAGAAGTTTTTGGAGAATAGAATTACGTTGTTTATAATCACGTGAAAGTGTAATGGAAAAAAGCCAAATATGTTGTTATATTTGCAGACGGGTATGAAATCTTATTAGGGCAATAAATGCCGACATAACAAAATGCATTTCATAACACCCCCCAAAAAAGAAACATTTCATCATAAAAAGAATGCTAACAAAAATATATATTACGAATATATGAATCATTGAAATAGCAAACCAGTTTATCAGTCCCCTCACATCAGAGCAATAATCGAGGATAAAAAACAAGCGCAGTGACTAAAAAAGATACAACCAAAGACTAATGTTATTTATATATATATTTACCGGTCTGAATGTCCGAGAAATTCTCATAGAAAATTTTTCGTCCTCCGACAGGAATCGAACCTGTATTCTATACAGCCTGACGTGCCTTAACTGTTTCGCCATGAGCAGATATGAACGTGCGTGCTAGATTTATGGAAGATTAAAGTTTAAAGACAGTAAAATCGACCATGCGGACCGAACGCTCCTCTGTGGCCGAAACGGTTAAGGAACGTCAGGCTATATGATGGTTCCGTATAGGATACAGGTTCGATTCTTGTCTAAGGACGAATATTTTTTATGAAAATTTCTCGGACATTCAGGCCGGTAAATGTTGTTTAATACTGTTTATTATTAAAACAGCATTTACTTTTTATTTATATATATATATATATATATATTAATAATTACATATATACCTACGTTTGCAATACGACTCAGTTTCATGGCTTAGTACTGAGGGTTTGAGGATTACTTCATATTTATTTGCACCTTTGTATATGTACGTAATCGCACGCAAATACGGTTGCTCATATTTCTTTATTTAGTTTATTCATTATTTAGTTTATTCACAATTCTCTCACTATATATATATATATATATATATATATATATATATATATATATATATATATATATATAAAATTAAAATGTAATTACCTTTAAGCTTATTAACCACTTTTTGGGTTCCAAAACATTAAAGTAATACTCTGTTTTTATTCTTACCCGGCCTTAAGAACAAGTCTAGGCTATAAAACTACGTACTAAGTCGTGTTGACTATTTAAACAACTGCTAGCCCATCCATCTGTTTCATTCAATATAGCTCTAAAATCATCAGCAAAAATTACTGTTGAGTAGCCATGTAGGTCTCTCTTCAAATTACAAGTTTCTGTTTGATAGTTTAATTGTTTTCGCGTCTTTAATCAACCTTCTTAATATTGTGTCTTTCTCTGAGTTTCAATTCGAAACAACAGTTGTTTTTTTTTAAATCTTGCTTATTAGCGTTTTAATTCTTCTCAGATCGCTTTTTGCGACATTTCATTTGTACGCGAATTCTTCCTTGTTCATATCTTGACAATGTTTTCAAAATCTTTTTTGATTTTACTGTGATTACATTCTAGAGTTCCCATCATTCAATAAAGTTACATTTTCTAGTTTCACATACTTTTTTGGTAATATTTAAATATCTGAAATTAGTTAATAAATAAAGAAAAGTTCTAAAGACTTTTCTATTCGACTAAGTTTCGCATATAAAACCGCTCGGTAAGAGCATTGTTACTATATTCTTTAATATTGATCATTTTCTTTACAAAAATCTGCTCGTTTATAGATGTGTTAGATAGATAGATAGATAGATAGATAGATAGATATTAACAAATTGAGATAGATAGATAGATAGATAGATAGATAGATAGACTAAAGTATATCCCAGATCAATAAAACTAACACGTGACCATTTTAAATATTTAAACATGAAAAACAATTCAAAACAACTGTCATTTGCTTCTTCGTCTCTATATTTGTCGGATAACGATTCATGTTGGCGTCTTTTTTTCTACGATTCGGACAATAAAACATGCAACAATAGAAGTAATTCTATCAATAAAGATCCTCGCTTATGTATGCAAAAAATGTAGTCAAAGCAAACTGCAAAAATATTTCAATATTGCGATCATATTTTAGGTAAAGTTCGATTTCGCTGTTTTTGCATGTTTTTATTTCTAATTATTTAAAAATCTCTATTCATTCTTACACACAGTATTTACATGAACATCATAGATGACTCATTCGTTTCAAGAAAAAAAAACATTGAACATACCGCCATTTGTTTACGATAAGAGTATAAATTTTATCATAATGAAATTTAATCAGGAAAACATTCGATCCTGAGCTTTTATTTTCGAAGTTCATTTTTCCCAAGGATATTTTCATCAATTGGAGAAAAATAATAGATTAATTACAAGAAATAGGTTAATTGATGTTTATTCTAACATTTATTCTCTATTATGGAAGTGTTTAATGATCTTTCAGATAATAATTGCAACTATAATTAACATCAATTGAAATAGTTCTAGTAATTGGCCATGAATTCTCTTCAAGGTAAAACAAAATGAATACATAAATCTATCGACAGAGCTTTTAAATTTGTAAAACGATTTCTTTAAAGGTTATTCCATATAAATATACGCTTTAAATGATCCAATTTATTGAACCATGATAATTATTTAATTCCAAAATTAAACCGATGCATGTTCATAAGAAGTAATTCTTTTTAAGCAAATTATTTACATTATACTGTTAATTATAGCCGTTTCCTTGAAAAATTTGGTATTCATTGACCGAGTAGCCAGATCTAATTTTAGTTGAAATTCATAAAGACATTCTATGAAAACTATTTTTCAGGAAAATAGATTTCTTAATTCCTGTAAGTGTTATTGCTCTTTCCAGGAGTGATGGGTTTTTCCTTCCCGAATTATTGTTAGTGTGGAAAGCCATCTTGATTTTGTCATTATTTTCTCTTCAGGTTACATACGATAACTATTTTAGTTGTTGATGTTAAAAGTCATGAAGTTATATAGTTTATGGTATTTGGCAATTCCACATTATGATTCTGTAGCGCCAAACGTTCTAAAATGGATGGTCCTGGCTGAGAACTAAATGCTTCATTTGGTTGAAGCTATTTTTTAACTAAAATGGCGGTTATATACATCTGACAGTTTACATCTTCCTGAACCGGATTGGCGCTAAGCATCTATCTATATATTTATGAATAAAAATGACAATAGGAAAAATAGTAATTGTTAATTTCCTATTATCATTTTTATTCATAAAATATTGTCTTCTCTACTGGTTAAATCGGAGAAATTTTCATCTATCTATATATAAAATTATTTACCTTCTGTTCATTCGTGCCTCCGTCCGTCATACCTTCTAAAATAGCCATACATTTACCAAACGATACCAACATTTGGAAAGAAGTGCAAACAGGTAAGGAAGTACAGAGTAAAGTTGGTTTTACTAGAGTGCGTAACTTAGTACAATCAATTTTCATTAATGTTTTTGGAAAAATTAAAAGTTTTATTGTTTAATACTCCCACTAACTCCCCTAAAGCAATCAGCAATGCTAAATACCATGAGAATTTCAAAAATTCTAATCGTTATAAATGCTTTGTTTTAACAAGGCTATTAAAGAACATGACTCAAGATTTTAGATTAATGTTTTGCTTTTGCATCCACTTGCGGTATTGTGTGAAACTACTGCACGAAAGCTATAGAAATCTAATAATAATAATAATAATAATAAAGCAACATAACAAAAATTCAATCCGTACGTCAAAACTACTAATAAAAACTATATATCTATCTGCTTAAAGAAGGTAGAAAAGGAAAGAGGGAAGAAAAGCCTAACTACAATTTGCACTAATACAGGAAAATTGTTGTTCGCGAGAAAAATAGCCTAAGAAGTGAACTACAAGTAGTAGATACCAAAATCAAACAACAATGAAAATTTAATATCTGGGAAATGTTTTAACAGAGGACGGAAATCTAAAGTCGTATTGAAATGACGAAAGATGCCATCTAAAAGATAAGCAAAGTATTAAGAAACGTGAAAATTTCGTCAGAAACAAAGGAAAGAGTGCCGAACTGTTATAAAATGTCAATCCTCTTCTATGGTAGCGACTACTAGACAATCTCGGAGTTGAAGAATAGACTTGAGGCTACTGAAGATTTTTGAGAATAGCATGGAATAAACATGTGATTAACGTGGAAGTTTTAAGGAAAACAGAAACGAAAAACACGCTTGATCTTAGAATCAGAAAGAGACAGTTGGATTTTCTAGGATAAACAATGAGAACGGAAGACTTGGAGAATTTGACACTCACAAAGTGAGTATCGAGGAACATCAATGATTAACCTACCTTATATGAATGGCTGGAAAAATAAAAATGGGAGTGATGGTGAAAAGACAAAGACCTACGAAGTCTAGGAAGTTATGGATTACCATAATTACTCATGTCCTGAAATGACATGGTACATATAAAGAGAATCATCCGGCGATCCTGTGTAAGGTGAGCGGTCATGTTACAAAGAAATTATATTAAATAATGTCTCACTCGTTTTAAAGGATCAAAGTGGTAAAGGAATAATACAACTTAAAAAAGTAGGCATGTCTCCATCTTTTTACCGTCCTGGAAGTGACGATAAACTACATCCGGCATCAAGTCCCCTGATAGGGAGATTCGAGTTCTGAGAAGCGTGGAACCACCTCTTAATTGATGTTGTTAGCAGGTTCACCCTTATCCGGGGTTGTAGAACATGTTAGGTACCAGCGTTCGGTATATAGTCAACCCACCTAACTGAGGTAGAAACACTATGAAAGTATTAAAAAAAATTCATAGTAACAATACCAGCAATAAATTTTCATAGTAAAAGCATTAAAAATTGTAAAAAAAAAAAAAAGATAACCAGCAATATATTTTTGTAAAAAAAAAAATAATTACGAATGCTCATAAGAAAATTAATTTTCAGCATTAAATAAATAAGCAAACCAAAATTTTTCTATATCTTTCTGTTCTGTCACTTTTCTTTTTGATTTTCTCTAGCTTTTTTACTTACCCTTTATATTTCCTCTTTCACTCCTTCTTTTGTCTATTCCTCATCTACCCTGCTTTTGCCAGTGATGATGAAGAGGGAAGGGACATTATACAATGATGCTGTTGTTGTCCTGATGGCTGAAAACACGTCGGGTATTTTAATGACAACGGGTGACTTAAACTCATATGTGACATTTGATTTTATTTTCATTACACTGAATCAGTTGCTGTCAGCCAGTATGATCCAAAGCGTGGACCTTACATTCTCGCCTGGGGTGTGTGGAAGACGCTTCTTCTCTGAGGCACAGATATTTATATATCTGTGATACGGCGCTTTCCTACGCGCGTATTCCAGGATCAGCTGAGACAATCGCGTGTGTCTCCATTCAGCGCCTTGGAGGTCATGTCAGACCTGCATCTGGCTTCTCTGAAGGACGTCAGCTATTCTGGTATGATTTAGGGTTAGGCACATACTCTAGTAGATTGCTTTAATGTGCGCTTGAGTGTGTGGGTGTGTATGTGTGTATTTATGTGTTTGTGTGTGTGTGGGAGAAAGAGTTCGTATGTGCGCATTTATATATATATGTCCGCGTTTGTCTGTATGTGCGGTGTGTTTGTCTGTCTGTGTGTGTATTAGTGTGTGCGTATGTAACACTTTTAACTAAATGCACAGATACTACGAGGTATTCTATCACAAACGACTGTAATTTCAACGAAAATTTTAAAGTGCACATTCTGAAAAAGGTATCCAGAATCCACCGAACTTCCTGTTCTTAAAACGTACGCGGGTAGTTACGTATGCAAACTACTGGCATTCCACCCCGGTAGAAAGGATTAAATGAGAGGAGAGTTCCATAAAATGTATTCTAAACTGTTTGATTAATTGCCCTTATTTAGTAATCAACTAACGGAAAATTTTAAGATTTTACGGTCCCGATCATGTGACTCACGTTTAAGTTGCATTCCCTTCATGCTGGCTGCGTTTCATTCATTTTGGCGCGTTGATTATAGTATAAGGGTGTTTTCTCAACACAAGCGACGTTTGGACAATGACTTGCATTTTTACACTTGTATGCGATTTTTAAATATAATTTACAGAAAACAGTCATACTGTCGAGATACTGTTAAACGCTCCGTCTTTTCTTTTCTTAAATCTCACTCCTCTGTATTATTATTATTATTATTATTATTATTATTATTTCTTTTCGATTCAATTATTGCCATTCTATGTTGATTTATTTCTCAATTTCATCTTCTGGCTTATTTTCCGAAACATTTCATCTTCCCACATGTACCTCTAGCTTTACGATGAAAGTCACATAATCTGGATATTGTCCTACTTTGGTGTAAGTTTTCAGGGTTCTTTTCTTGAAGTGAGACACCATTTCTATTGTGGCTTTTATATGGAAATCACCGGTAAAAACAAGAAGAATTGACAATTTTGACACGTATTTTTGGAGAAATTATTTAACAGAGATACTAAAGAATATATGTTCCATTTCTGAAACATTAAGAAATTCATATCATGGATTTTTGGCTTGGCAAAGAAAGACTAACATACAAAAGTCAACATTTATCATGTCACTCATTCTAACTAAAAATAATCTACTGGTGAGCGTCTCGGTTTAAAGTAGTGGTTAACGAGTTGTTTCGATAAAAAGTAATCGTTCCTCACAATGTGCCTCTTAGAAGTGATATTTTTTGCAAGACTAAGCTAAGTTGTAATCTTCTTTGTTGTTGTTGTTGATGATGATTCATTGATTTCAGAAATAGTGGAATTTTTAGGATTTTTTTTTATTACAAAATATATTATTGCCAGGGCCAAGAATTTTTTTTAAAATAACTTAAAACCGACAGTGTTAGGTTACATGGTACAAGAAGTTGGGAAGCATCCTAGTTTTAACAGATCTCTTTTCTCCATATATGGTAAATAGAGTTAGATAGCATAGTCCATCCTCTCTCCAAGATAATGAAGGTATACTGATTTTCCAAGCGTAGCTCAGATGTGGCACAAGGCCTAACATATGGGGCATCCAGAGAGGATTGAACTCACTCTCCAGTCGTAATTGTTTTAGCGATACAAGCTTGCTAACCATTACACCAGATAGAGGTGCCTAAGTGATTTTTCAAGCATAGCTTAGATGTGGCACAAGGCCGAAAGTAGGGGGCACCCAGTGAGGATCGAACTCACTAACTCTTTCATAATTGTTTTAGGGAGACAAGCTTGTTAACCATCGCATCACCTCTAGGTGCCCAAAGATAATGGGGATATATCAGGATGTTCGGATGAGAATTGACCATTTCTTTTGTAACATACCAGGTCATCCCATAAGTTCTATCCGAATTTTGAATAAAGAAAACAAGTGGCCAAATGTTACATTTAATTACAGATTCATGAGGCATCCATTTTCCAAGTTTAGGAACTTTTCCAAGTTGTTGAAGATGGCGATGAACAGTTGTGTGGTTTGAACGGAGAACCACTGCCAATTCCTCAACTGATAAAGCAAGATTTTCTTTAAAGGCTGCTTCAAGAAGCTTTTCATCAAACTTAACTGGACGTCCGGTTTGATCTTCATCTTCAAGGGTGAAACCCCCACCTCTGAATGTTGCAAACCATCTTCTGCAAGTTCTTTCATTCACACATTCCTCTCCATAAACTGAGTGAATGTTTCTAGCCGCTTCGGCTACTGAGTTTCCTTTCTTGAACTCATAAAGCATTATGTGCCTCAAATGATTCTTGGATACTTCCATGTTAGCAGGGTTTTAATCAAATAAAATTTAATTTTATTGTTTTCTGAAATAAAATTTGATCAGTTGAAATGCATCTAAACATAAAAATAATGTTCAGCTCCATTGGAAATTATAAAATACTCTTTAAATTTCGTTCATTTTAACAAAAAGTTAAAATTCGGACAGAACTTATGGGATGACCTGATATAATAGTTTCACAAAAAATATACGAATCATCCCTAATGATTAAAGTTTTCTCTTTATTAATTTTATATCAATCTCTTTTAAGCTTGAAGTATTATGTACATTATTTACATTATTTGGACTATTGTCCTCATCTTTATCGCCATATTTATTAGAACATTTCGGCCGTTGTACGCTCCGGCCTTCTTCAGGCGGTTGGAATATCGAACTTAACCATTTATTTCGCTCACTGGGGTAGACTGTTCTAGTTCCACGTGCCATTTTTAATGGATGTCAGTTATCAGTTATCTCCTGTTAATTTCCGTCTGAAAGTTCTCCTTAACTCATTCTCTTTGGTTCCTGTCACTAGATCTAACCAACGCCTTTATCCACTGTGCCATGTGTCCTTGAGGACATCTGTCTATGAATTTCTGGGTATTATAAACCTAATGTCTTCAGCAACCATTTTTATCAGTGCTCATATTGCAATTTTTTGCTGTTATCATATCATATTTTTACCAGAGCTCATATTGCAACTTTTTTTGTTGTTATCGCTTTTCTCTAGCACTCCTTATTACTGGTTCACATATTGTATTCATTTCTATGCTTGGTCGGCGAAGGAAATTTTGTGGCCTAGCATGTGCTGATTTCTTTACGAATTTTCTAATATCTAATGGTCTTCCTTCTCTATGATCTCAACCTGATTCCACAGAGGGCGGTGATCTCCCTCCTCTCTCTATATGTGGTCAGCCACGCCTGATTTTTCCACTTTCCCTCGTGTTACAGCTTTCAGGTGTTCTTGAAGCCTTACCTTAAGGGGGCGGCCTCTCTCTCCTTCATATTTCTTTTCACAGCTGCAAAGGATAGCGTATACACAGTCTTTAGTTATGTTCTCCTCTATGGGGCGTCTTACCCGGGAGAGATATCTGCGAAGTGTCGTCAAGCTTTTAACAGATATTGAAGTATTATCTATCACTCATTTTGAACATTACGAAAGAAGAGATGCAGTAACTTTATTTTGCATGTGTTCAAGATTGGTCTTAATGCTTCTGAAGTTGCTGCCAAGATTAACAGAGCAATGGGTGACCATTCCACTTGTGTTTGGACAATATGGCGCTGGTTTTTGAAGTTACACAGCTTAGTAAGGAGTCTTGAAGATCAAGGTGGTAGAGGACATTTATCTGCCATTAACAATCAACATCTGAAAATAATCATCGAATAAAGCCACATCAAAGTGTAAGAGAAATCTCCCAGATCATGGGGAGGTCAACATTTCAACAATATACCTGAAGGAAATTAGAAGAAATACGATAAATGCTTTCCACATGAAATCAGTTAAAGTCAAAGAGTTCGAAATTTTGGAATGTGTTTGATGCTGCATTTACAAAATTTCAAGGATCCATTTTTTGATTGAAAAGTGATTTGTCATTAGAAATTGAATCTTTATGATAATCGTAAAATTTGATTTAATGTCTTGATCATGACGAACGACCGAAACACGTTCTAGAACCAAAATTGCGCAAGAGAAGATTTTGGTGACTGTCGTTGGCCATTACAGCTTTCTGGAATTTAATCAAAGCAGCATCACTGGCAATGTTTACTTTTAGCAACTGGATGTAATTCCAATCCTGCCAAGTTAAATTACAACCGGAACTAGTGCTGTGACTAGTTTCAGTTCTGCTTCATATCGAATGACATCACAGAATCTCACCGACTTGGATACGAGACTTTGTCACATCCACATCAACTCTGCGTTCATCTTTCGCCCTAAAACACTTATTCAAGTATCTGGAAAAATTAGTCGTACAAATCCCATGTCAATGAGTCAGATAAATATCTAAGCTAATCTGTGGCAGCATTTCGACCGTATTGGACCATTTGAAGAATATTGGCAACGTGAAAAATGTCAATAAAGTCGCCTAAAATATAGAAGTATGTTCGATACTGTATCTTGGAAATTCTAATAATCTATGTCTTTATCGAATATCGATTTGTGATGAGAAATGAATCCATTATTATAATTGTAAACGGTCTCATTAATGACTTGATCATAACGAAGGACCCAGACACTTCCCAAAACCAAAATTGCTTAACAGAAGATTTTTGTGACTGTCGGTTAGTTCACCATTGCTGTTATCCGTTACAGCTTTCATTACCGAAGTTTAGTGCTAGTAACTTTTGATGAAATGCAAATTCAGTGAAGTCAAATTACAAATGGTACTGGTTAGGGGACGATTTACCGTTTTTGCTTCATAATGGATGACATCATAGAAGCTCACCAACTTGGGATACGAGACTTTGTCACATTTATAGCAACTTCGCTTTGATCTCTCGCCTGCTAACACTTTTTCACGCATCTTCTTTAAGCCAAAAGACATTTCTTTACAAATAAGATGCAGAAACAGTATTCAAAGATTTCTTGGCGTCTAAACCTTTATGGTTTTATTCTAAAAGCGTAAATAAACTCGATAAATACGTCCCACAATAATTGAAACTGTTCGAACTTTAGAAATATGTTCGATGCTGCATCTGGGAAATTCGAATAATCTATGTCTTTATCGAATATCGATCTGTGATGAGAAATGGGTCCTTTATGATAATCGTAAACGATCGGCTTAATGGCTTGATGATAACGAAGGAAACACTTTCCAAAACCGAAATTGCGCAACAGAAGACTTTGGTGACTGTCGGGTAACCCGCCATTGGCGTTATCTATTACAGTTTTCTGAAATTTAACCAAAGCATCACTGGCGTTGTTTACCGCCAGCAACTGAATGAAATGCACATTTAGTCAAATTACGACCGGAACTGTTTAATCGATTACAACCAATTCTGTTTCATGACAATATTTGGACACATGTGGTCAGGATAACACTGCAAAAGCTCATCGACATGGTGTACGGTAATTTGCTACACCTACCATAGTCCGCTGGTCTGAAAATTTAGAGTTTTATCGTCAAAGCATATATAACACTGTAAATCGATGGCAGAAATGTATAAGTGTTCATTGTTCCTATTTTGTCTATATACATTAATTCGGGAATGAAAGTTGATTCTAAAATCGAACAATCTAATATTATAGCGTAGGATCAATCTTTGCTGTAATCTGATTTCTATTTAATACAAGACAGATACTGTTGTGTTAACCTGTTCTCTTTTTTTACAATGATTTTCATTCTTTACAATGTCCAAAAGTCACTCTGTGTAGACTGTTACAGAGCAAAATGCATAGTTTAGTTTATGTTAGGAAGATAATGATTAATCTTATATTTGAAGAGGTAAAGATTGTAGTGATCGAGAAAGCATACTCTTGGGATTCTATTCCACAAAGCAGGGCTTCCTGGAAGAAGTTGCTCAGGTGAAACTTACATCTACCCAAGTGAATACAAAGAGAATGGTTCGCTACAATGATTGTGTCATGGCGGGTCCCGGTAGAACTAAGAAATATAGTTCGTTTGAACACTTCCTATGGAAATTGGGTGAGTCCGGCGAGAGTCTTGCGAAGTTTCCTCTGTGGGAAAAATGGCTGTCCATGAACTATGACAAGTTTTTAGCCACCATTGATTACAGCAATTTTGACTTCTTAAATAACGTCTCTTTTTCTTTCAGACAATACCGGGTTAGTTTCAAGCTACTCTCATCTATGAACAATAGTTGATTTATATCTTGCAATGAAAGTTCGTGGATGTAAGGAAATTAGTGAATATAAACACCAGCAGTCTCTTATATCCGCAGGAGAATGTAGGATCTACGTTCGAAGAGGGCTCCGAGGCCACACACCCACTCTGTCGGTAACTGTCCAGACTGAAGTAAGCAGCAATGCCTCAATGATCAATGACAAAGTTAAATACTAAGACAAATGCATCTCCTCTCTAAGTATGATGAGGCGGCTAATATTAGGTTACATGATCCGTGTAGTGGAATAGAATCAGAACCGCTTAAAAGAAGTAGCACATGTTTACAAGCCACGAGTAACTGAATAGATTGTCTGATTTCAGTTCATCTTTCTGTGTGCGAATAGTAAACGTATCTACTCGGTAGTCCCCATTTCCTCTCCAAATAAAAGGAAGCAAATAATACTGGGTTAAATGGTAGCTTATCTGCAATTCCTAGCATTAATGCACACTTATATGATTCAAATCGTAAGGTTTAATTACTTGATTGTTTTTATTTCCTTCCCAAGAAACGTGAAACAAATTCTTCTGCATCGAAATAGTAAATATTCCCAACCGGCACAACATCCTATTTTTCCAAGAAACTATAATTCCGGAAAAATTGCAGGAGTGACAAAAATGAATCCTTTGATCCTTGGTTAAATATGGTTTATGCCTAAACGGCTATAAGGAAAACGGCTGGAATTGGAACTCTCAGATTTTTCTGTCCAAGACATTACACGAGCCGACATCCAATATTACAGCAACTGTTTTTTAAACATCTAGGTACCTAGGTACTTACCAAACTTGACATTGCTTAAATTCGGTAATCATACGGGAAATCGAGGCTCCGATTAACAATTCCGAGTCATTATCCATTACACCAGCCGCACATCCAAGCTTACAGCACCTGGTATTCACAAGCGGTTACCTATCTAGGTACTGATCAGGCTCGACGTTGCTTAACATCGGTGATCGTACGGGAACTTGACTCTCCGATTAACAATTCTGAGCCATTATCCATTACACCAGCCGCACATCCAACACCTGGTATTCACAAGCGGTTGCCCATCACTGATCGACGTTGCTTAACACCGGTGATCGTACGGGAACTCGACTCTCCGATTAACAATTCTGAGCCATTATCCATTACACCACCCGCACATCCCAGCTTACAGTCCCTGGTATTCCCAAGCGGTTACCCATCTAGGTACTGATCAGGCTCGACGTTGCTTAACACCGGTGATCGTACGGGAACTCGACTCTCCGATTAACAGTTCTGAGCCATTATCCATTACACCGTCCGCACATCCAAGCTTACAGTACCTGGTATTCCCAAGCGGTTACCCATCTAGGTACTGATCAGGCTCGACGTTGCTTAACATCGGTGATCGTAAGGGAACTCGACACCCTGATTAACAATTCTGAGCCATTATCCATTACACCATCCGCACATCCAAGCTTACAGCCCCTGGTATTCCCAAGCGGTTACCCAAAGGTCTTTTTAATGACAGCTGTTTGATCGATGTTGCCACGCAGACAATTCTGGGAAACGAATAATTTATAAAAGAACTAAACTAAAAAGAAAACTTTGCTCACAACTCAAAAGTTGATATAGGGAGTAAATTGGCTGAACCGAGGATCCAAGAAACACGTTTTCTTACATCAAAGCGTGGAATTTGAAATTTGTTAGTGAGGCACTTCATGTGATTAAAGGAATCCTGAATCGACATCTTTTCCAAGAAGATATCGGTGCGTCAAGGGAAGATAAACTCTAATTGGATCTCCAAATAAGAAAATGGTTGTTCGTTACCATGTTATTGAGTCGAATCGAATAGTGTTGTTGCGTTCAATTTTACCAAACAGTATCAAGATTTGAGAGGACAATTTCAAGAACAAATATAGCAGAGTAGAAAAGTCAAGAATAAAAACACAAGAAGTTTGTGTAACTGTTGATGCTACCCGTCAAATCCACCCGTTGAAATATGACAAAGGCGATATATAGAAAAATATCTCACGTTTATTTTTGTCTAAACCAAGAGGATATTTAAGTTTTAAAAATACGAAACAAATTAGACTTTGAATTACAAGCTTAACCCAGGGGGGGTGTATATGTGCGTGCGTGCGCGTCTGTCTGTGTGTGTATCTGCGTGTCTGTGTGTGTCTGTATGTCTGTACGTATGTGTCTATCCCTCTCCCTCTCTAGACAATTCGGCTTAAATAAATGGCGTCCATGCCTTTTCCAATGGCTTCAACACAAAGTGAATGAAACCGAATCAAACTGGAATTCGAATTCGATTCTTCGATTTCAATTTCTGCGCCAATAACCATGGCATTATCCTCGGATTATAAACGATGAGATTAAAATGCATTGTAATATAATTTGATTTGATCGATTCGTTTTTTTTTTTACAGCTTATCAACCCGTTGCAGGTTAACTAAAGTCAAAAAATATATTTACATTGTAAAAGGTTTGGAGATAATAATGATTTATCTATAGACTTCTTACTAATTAACCCATAGATGGGGGAGAAGAGGTGAATTCATAACTTTTTTAAGGTTATTTGCTCCTAAATGAATATAATGAATTCCATGGGAATTGGAAATCGGCTCTACGTTTACCAATTCCGAGCCATTATCCATTACACCAACGGCATTATTATTATAAAGACCAAATTTGATTTGATTTGCTGCAAAAAGGGTGACTGGTTTATTCCTTTTAATTTTCTCCTAATCACTAAATATTAAACTATTTATAAAATAAGAAACAGAGCTAAGAATAAGACAATTCTTGAATTACTGTTGTATACGTGCGTGTGTAAGCGTGTGTGCGTACGTGTGTGTAAGTGTGTCTGTGTGTGTGTGTGTAGTTGTGTCCATCAGTTCTGCTCTCTGGACAGGTCGAGTCAAATAAATGGCGTTCCTTTTTCCAACTTTTTCTTCCGAAACGCCAGAAATGCTTTAAGTAACTTTAAGAAGAAGGACTTGTTTTTCTAATAAGCGTGGGTTTTGATGATCCAAAGATAATTTGAAGGTATATGTAGATATAAAACCTTTTTTTAAAGCACCAAGGATTTAGCATAAAAGTGTATTGTGTTCAACTATCGTTGTAACCTAGAAACATTTACTGAATGAGGAATAATCCAAACGAAGTTTGGAAATGAAATGGTAATCTTTATGACATCAACAAAATACAATACTCGCCAGCGCCGTGTAGTAGGTAAACCACTACTAGTGGTGCACTACATAGACAGAATATTAGCCCCACTTACAATAGTGTCCAACGTATTTATGAGGATTGGGATATACCTATTAGTGTTCATAGGTACGGTATATAACAAAGTAGCCAAGTAAGAACCGCTTAAGTGGATTTAATTCACAATAATCTCTTTGACGACATTTCTCACTAGGGGAACACACTTCCGGTTTCCTGATTTAGTCCCCATTACAATTTTCAATAAAATTAAATTCAGTATCAGTCATCATTTTCAGTCTCCTTCTATTCTGTTCATTTATTATCAACCTTGATTCTTAAAATCTCTTTAACCTTTTCCATCGGAATGGCTTTTATTGCCTAGCAATTTGAGATTATATCCCAAACAGCCAGAGTAAATAAAAAATAGTTTACTTAAACTAATGTATATGTATGTTTAATATATTCCCTTTTCAAAATGAAACCTAATTGAATATAATTACAGTCAGAACATTGGTCAATCATCTCTAAGAATGTTTAAAAAAACAGTTTGCTCTGCATCTGGTAGAACGTAGAAGAGAAGCAAAATAAGAAAACGAATCATGACGAAAGTCATTAGATGCAACTCTACAGAAACATCTCAAGTAAATTCCAAATACATTGCCACCAGAAAATCAAAAATAAATGTTCAAGACTTTTCAAAAATCTGTTGACCAGCCATAAAGATTTCCTCTTCTCTTCACTTGATTGTTAGAGGAGAAAAGAAATGCTTACATTATAGCAAACGGAAAAAATCAGTGTTTATTTCTCTTTACCAAACTAATTCCAACACACAAATCAAGAATTCATCCACAAAAGTGAATATACAAACGGATCCTTATCAAGATATCAGTGATTTGCCAAGATAAGTGACCATATTCAACTCTACAGAAACATCTCGTGTAAATTCCCAATCGATTCTCAGTACAGATACCAAAATCGTGACTGGTATCTCTCTAATCCTCCTGACTCTTGAAGACCATTTACTGAGGATAATGAGTTCTTCAGAACAACGATAGAAAATGGTCCACATCAAAAAAACATTAATTTACCAAAAAGAAAAAGCAGGATATTCCTCTATTCGAAAACATCTCAAATAAATTCCTTCGAGAAACTAGAAATCTGACTGTTAACTTTCTGACCAGCCTGGCTCTTGAAGACCATCTACTGAGAATAATGAGCTCATAAAAGACTATAGAAAAGTTTCAAGGAATTAATTTATGAAACAAAAGAAAAGAGCATTTTGACTGGATATTTTGATATTGTGACTAAAGGATTAGCCTCGTCATAAGATGCAGAAAAGAAATGGATTTATGACTTGACTGACAACAGCAACGACAACTAAAATGGATAGCACATCCAACTCCAAAAGAAAATAATGACATTACCATATTTCACACTACCTGAAATAAAACGTTCGAATGGAAACCATCTATCAATGATGGGAAAAGCAATATGACCTTTTGAAAAAATTGTTTTAAGAGAAAGCTTTTAAAATTTCCAACCAAAAACAGGTCAATAAATGTCAAATGTCTCTTTGTAGCGAAATGGCTAATATTACCATTCGTGAGAAAGTGAATGCAAAATAGTTCAAGCCAAGTTTTACTTTGGAGCAACAAATAATTTTGCTAAATTTCTTACTCACTATTTAGGGACTTTCACATAGGATTTTTATTTTTAACGTATTAATTCCTTTTTCTCTAAAACCATTCCATTTACTTGAGTGCCATTTTGCAGTCGATTTTCTCATGGCTTCAGTAAAAATAATTTTTCAGGTATTGTCCGCATCAGTTAACTTATAATGCTTGATTTAGCGATTAAATACATGGAAGAGAAAATGGAAACTAACCATTAAAACGCGAGGAAGTAATAAATAAAATTGCCAACGACTAAATTTCTCGTAAAGAATGACAGCAAGTAAAGCAGACAAGAAATGCAACAAAGGAAAATGACACGCGAATTCATTTGGCTGAAAATCGGAAGTCTTTTCATTCGATATCAATGGCCACCGACAGGTTCGATCCAATGCGCGAGAAATGCTTTAATTAATTCATCAATCACTCAAAATCTCAGGTCGACAAGCGATGTTCAACTGTAAGGCAAATGGTATCAAATACAAAAGAATGAAAATCACAAAGTGTGACAAATGTTATTTAATACCTCAGCAGGCGCCTCGATTATGACGCCTTTGTGCTAGACGAAACTAAGAGCAAGAAAAATCTACAAGGAACTTAACTTACCGTAAGATTTGACGTGTTCGTCTCATAACGTGATATAGTTCAAGCTTTTATTTTTCATAGTTCAGAACTATAAAGTTTCTTTATCGAGTCATGATAGATAACTTATTATAATATTTTGCTCTAAATTGTACTGAGCACTTTTTAAAAAAGTAAATACTAAGAACTGTGGATTCTTAATTTGTCTGTTCATTCTCTTATTTTGTGTGTGTATATATATATATATATATATATATATATATATATATATATATATACGACCCCCTCTTTTCTCCAACCCTATCGATAGCGGAGGTAGAGGAGGATCGTAATGTCTGTTATTTTTTTAACATTTTTAACATTTTACATTTTACTCAATTTTTGTAAAATATATTTCTTTCCCAAGGGTCTCTTTCCAATTGATCCGACACGGCCGGCCGGAACTGATTAAGGAACAAACACGATAGGCGACAAACAACAATGGAGACAGGAAATATAAATTTATAAACAAACATGAAAACATGGAAAAACAAAACTGACAATATATCAAGAATAAACATTTAAACATCGTGGACAAAATAGTGGGAGGAGGGCATCCTCTAAGAAATGTAAAATAAAAATCAACCTATGGCCTTGTGCCATACTGCCACGAATTTACAGAACATGTGCTATA
>CAHIKZ030000133.1:462500-477500 GCA_903632075.3 Acanthosepion pharaonis
ATACACACGCACTTGTAGAAACAAACCAAAGTTTACATACCTATACATACACACAAACAAGCTAACATATGATAGGTGTCCACACACACATACACATACACATATATATATATATATATATATACATATATATACATACATATACATACCTATAATTACAAGTATGTATATGCCCATACACATAAATACATACATATTCAACTATATACATACATATACATACAAACATATACATATATAAACATATATACATATACATACATACACACATATCAAAGATATGAACTAACAGTTGACTGTAAA
Source organism: Acanthosepion pharaonis (assembly GCA_903632075.3). NCBI lineage: Eukaryota > Metazoa > Mollusca > Cephalopoda > Sepiida > Sepiidae > Acanthosepion > Acanthosepion pharaonis. The sequence goes on from CAHIKZ030000133.1 coordinate 462,804, forward strand.
CTGCGTCATAAATTTAACTTATTATAGGGGTTGTAATACTTTCAATGATTGTAAATTTAATAGATTATTATTTTTATTACCTGATGGTCCTCCCGTTGATATGGGTGTGTGTTGGTATACGAAACTGTGTTGTTCGTGCCTATATGTGTGTGTATGTATGCGTGTGTGTTTTTGTACTGCTGGATGTGTATATATGTATATATATGTAAGTAGGTTTTATATATATATATATATGTGTGTGTGTGTGTGTGTGTGTGTGTGTGTGTGTGTGGCACCATGCATCCAGGCAGAGAAAGAAAGGCAGAAAGGGAAAAGAAAGAAAAGAAGAAAGGAAGGGAAAAAGTGAGGCGAGATCCGAATCATAGGTGATAAGCGAACACACACACACGGCTGGGAGGCAATGGAAAAAAAAGGGGTTATTTTGATAAGCGGCAAATGGCGAAAGAGTGTCATTACAATGACAATGAGATTTGAGTGAGTAGGGAAAATGTTATTTCGATAAGGGACGAAAAGAAACAGGCGACTAAAAAGACTTTCGACAGATATGAAAATTAAAGGCCACCTACGAGTAATCGTTGACCGATTTTCCTACTTGGCCTGCGCGAATGGAATTGTGTTATCAAGAAAGTCCACTTGAAAACGTTAATTTTGATAATTGACAAAACACAGATGTAGCTACAGAGCCTTAGTTAGATATGGAAAATTAAAATCCCACACAAGCAGTCTCGCTAACTAAATTCTTTTCAACAAAACAACGTTGCCCTGCGATAATAAAATTTTGTTATCAGACACATGAACCGAAGGAAAATGAATAGAACCAGAAATGTTTTTCTTTCTTCCTTGGAGACGTCAGACTGACTGAAAACTTGGAAAACCAACCATCTTGAGGAATTAACGATAAACTACCTGACAAATGCCACGTGTTGAACAAAGGGTTGTCATATCCGTTCGTGACTAGAGAATTGATAACGGCGATTTGAAAGGAAGAAAAAAGAAAGAGAAGAGATAATTAATTTTTTTTTTAGTTAAGCAAGGTATTTTTTTTTCCGAAACAAAGCCGCGGATTGTTCACGCTCGACTAAGACATCATTGGTCAAGTGGTGATCACGTGACGCACGAAGGAGGAGAAAAGATACCCGACCAAGACCTCATTGGCCGAGAGTGATCACGTGACGCACGAAGAAGGCTGTCGATGCCCCCATCCAGAGTATAAGTATGAGAAGCTGCTACGAAGAAGTGGGGGAGGGAGGGCAGAGCATGGTGGAAAGTGGGATGAAAAAAAAAGTTACCAAAAATGGCAGTTAAAACCTTAAATAACCAGGCGATATGTATTTAGAATTATCGAGGAACTTGGGAACGGTTTTTGAGGTTGAGGCAGAAATCAGTTCGGGCCCTAAGGCAGAGATGATAGACCAAGATAGCTACAAGAATTCGCAAAAAAGGACTCCTCTTCAACCGAACAATTATTTTGAAGAGCGACTTAGGACCAGACCACCGAAATAAGTTTTTTCGACTTTCGTCCAAAGGACGAGAAACACAAATGACGCAAACACTTGGACGTTACGTTTGGCCTATCGAAACGACGGACAGAGCAGCGAACGGGTCGGAATAGATGCAGTGGTATCGAACAACGAAGACATAAAGCTGTTTGGGACCTTTTTTCTTTGATACTTTGTGACTTTTTGGGTTTTCATTTTATTTTCTTTTATGCGGCGCCGTATTGTTATCACCCACGTTGAACTCAATTTGCATTAGTAGGTAAAAATGTCCAGATCTCGTCTGTATATAAATCAATTTACGTGTACTTAGGCAGACTGGAGATGGCAGTTACCTTGTAACCAGGCGTTGTTGGGAACGGTGAGGGATATCAAATATGTGTGTGAATACCAAATGCATATGTACGTCAAGTTTTGGGTATATATATATATATATATATAGTTATATATATATATATATATATATATAGGCGGGGATATAGTTTGAATATACCCGGATGTGTTTATGTGCGAACAGCTGGCGCCATTGTTCACGTGCAAATGGGCTGCTGTTTAGGGACGTCGGGGGTGTCGTGACCGGGGAGGACCCTGGAACGACAAGATTCTTCTATTAAACACGTGGTCATCAGGATAAGATCAGGTCTCTGGGCTTCTTTATATCTAGCCCAATTCTTGACTAATTTATACATTGTAAATATTAAGAAGCTTTCTATAAGACAATAACTAAAAATTTCGTCTAGCATTGTAGCAGTATAAAACGCTCACTTGATAAAAAGTCAAAGTCTCGTCTTAACGAGATTGCAAAACTAGTGAACTGCGAGAAATTGCCAAGACAAGAAAGGTAGTTTTATGCAGCTTCTAAATACGACCGTTCCCTGAAAATTAAGATATTAAAATGAAAAGAAAAGTGTGGAATAATCAAATTACTGCATCGCAGAACTTCAAATATTACAGGAATACCGAAGAATATGTTGTTAAGTCAAGTAAGAAAGATATTCACCGAGACAATGTATGAAATAATAGAATTACTTTTATCTCAGAAGCATTATTTGTGTGGTTATCAGTGACAAAGTCCAGTTTGCTTTCAAGCTTATAGATATCATCAGATAAATTTTTAATATAACAGAAGATAACATCAGATTCCAAAGATATAACCATTAGTTTCGAAGATGACATCTGCTAACATTCACTTCGGATTTCTGTGAAAAATAATTTATTTAAATATTCAATGAAAATAAAGTCTCAGCTCTAAGTATGAAAACCCAAGACTTAACTCTTTCCTCTTGATTCCCTGTCTATTGCGACGACAGACATGTAATCTTCTTATAAGACGACAAGGAAGACGCAATGAGAAAGCGAATTTGCAACCAAAATCTAAGCAGAGTATTAAAAAATAGAAAATAAACGTTAGAGACAAAGAAAAGACTACTGAACTGTTATGCAATATGAATCCTTCTATATGACAGTGAATGTTGGACATTTTCCTCACAGATGAAGGCGATAATTTGAATAGAAGAAATGTAGATAATAAATATGGACCGAACAACGATGAAGTTTTTCGATAAAATGAAAACGAAAAGAACAGTTTAATATGAGCAATACACAGTTGAAATTTCTGGGGCACATTATGAGGAAAGCAGGCTTGGAAAACTTGATACTCACAGTATAGATTGAAGCCAAGAAGGCCAAAGGGTAGTATCAAATAACTCACCTAATGAACTGATGTAAATGGTTGGCAAAACAAAGATAAGGAGAAATAGCAGTTGGTTTGTTTTATTTTGTTTTACGTCATATCAACACCTCAATGGGTCATTTAAATCAGACAAGATTTTTATTGCTGATAATATTTTTGTTCAAAAACGTATTGCTGGTAATATTTCTTTCCTAAACTGTATTGCTGGCATTTTTCAAAAATGTACTGCTGGTAATATATATTGTTTTAAATGTATTGCTGGTAATAATTTTTTTTAAGTATTGCTGGTAATTTTTTAAAAAAATGTATTGCTGGTTATAATGTACTGCTGGTAATAATTTAGGGCGCGGAGAAATAGCGATAAGATAAAATTTACTAAAAGCCACAAAAGAGGGTAAATTGTGGAGTGTGACGATTGCCGACGTTCTAAAGGTACACGGTACATTGTCAATATCTCGAAACACCAAGATGAATGCTCCATAAACTGACAGACGACAAATTGCATTAGCGATTAAAGATACATTTATCTTTAATTTCTCGTAAGTGGGTGCTTGCAAAGTTGGATACATAGGGTGAAATGTAGAACCTTTACTTGTCAGTAACTCGTAAACGATGGCAAAGCTGTTGTTTCTGTAGGTAAGTCTAATCAGAGTTACTCCAGAGGAACTGACTACGCTTTTTAATTGGTCTTATATACGAAGATAATGTTTACTGTGAACTACTCATCTAAAGAAAATCTCATGCTAGTGGATTGCATCGATGCAGCTGTAATGCATATGCTTAAAGTATATGCAGACATCGACAGACGATGAAGCAGGCTGCACATTGAACAAATGACCACGTTTGCATTTACATTCAGGATTTTTCACGTTCCTACAATGCTTCAAACGAAATTCTGACTCCCCATGACTTTTTTTACTCCAAAGCTCTAACATTTCCAAATAAGATCTATTGATCTATTTACTCAAGGCTCTAGCGTTTCCAAATAAGATCTATTAATATCGATTATTTTGTAAATAGTTTATTTGTTTTTTTATTCAAAACAATATTTACTCAATTCCAAAGGCGTTTCTGATCAAAAGCAAATAATTTGCAATGTTTATGTAAATTGGTCTGCTTTTATTTTTAAGAAGAGATTATATTTTAAAGTCATTAATTTCTCGGGAATTTTTTAAAAATCTCAGATAGCGGAATATATATATATATATATATATATATTCCGCTATCTGAGTCATTTTATATATATATATATATATATATATATATATATATATATATATATATATATATATATATATATATATATATATATATATATGTGTGTGTGTGAGAGAGAGAGAGAGAATCCGAATTTAAAAGAACGAAGAGTAAGATTTAGCGTTCAAAACATTAATTTAAAAACAAAAAAACGAAACTTTTTTTTTAACTTTTCATCAAGTGATCGTGATTCCCCAGCTGATGGAACGTTAAAAAAGTTTTTGGTTTTTTTAACGTTGAAACAAGGTGTATAGTTTTGTAATGTGCATGTTCTAATGTAACACTGCATAATTAATAAATATTTACGGCTCTACTTTTGTATCGAGCTGTGTTTTAAATTAATGTTTTGGACGCTGGAATCTTACTCTTCGTTCTTTTACATTTTATATATATATATATATATATATATATATATATATATATATATATATATATGAAAAAATATAGTTTCAAGGTATGCTATATTTATGGGTTAATATATTCAATATCAGGGAAGGAGTGCATGTAAATATAAAAGTGGACATTGAAGTCAACACCCAGAGATGGCCTGAGAGTTGCATTTAGCATGAAATAGACTGTCACCTCTGGGTGTTGACTGGAATGGCCAATATAGGGTGGGCACGCACGCGCGTTTGTGTGCGTTTGTATGGCCATGTATGTAAAGAGGATACTAAATTATACCATAGTGACATTGAACATTAATCAATTCACATATATTTTAACTGTCAAGTAAAACAGAACAAAAGATTTTGTTGCTAGTCACAAAATAAATGTAATCTTTTTAAGATACAATTTTTGTTAAATTATTAATATTCTTTCTGAACCTCATACGAATTCCTGATCACCATGACTACCATTTTCGCCCGTGTTTTCCAGTAAATCCATGTATTATTTATCCATCTTGTGCCTAGTCTGATCATATATATATATATATATATATATATGAGAGAGAGAGAGAAACGAACAGACTGAGATAGATAGATAGATAGATAGATAGATAGATAGATAGATAGATAGATAGATAGATATTTCTGTTTGAATTTCTGGTATTATATGTTATTATAAGTCATTATTTACATGGGGAGTATTGTTGTTATCACAACGTTTCGGTAATTTTACCCTCCGTCCATCATCAGTTATATGTCGATCAAGACAACCCACAGAGAATTTCAAACTGAACTCTTTATTTAATCAATTACTTATGTCTAGGGTTATCTTGTCTAGCTCTTATTTTAATACTGTTCATCCATTGTTTGCTGCCTTTCTACCGAGTCCATGTACACATAACCCAGCCGATGGACTGAACTCACAATTATTATTTCACCAAATTCACAAAATTTTACTCCGCGAGGCTACTGTCCCACGTAAATTGAATAAAAGTTTCAGTTCGAAATTTCCTTTAGGATATCCGGATATATATATATATATATATATACTGTATGCCAAATGTTTTTTGAATCCTCTGTATTACGAATGTAGCAGTGGAATTCTCACACATCAATAGGGGTTCAATTCATTTTAAATCAATTTAATGACCTGAATTTATTTTAGGAATCATGTCTTCAGTCCATCTTTGAGTCAATTTAATGATCAGGGTTTTCAGAAAATCTGCCTTCAGCCTGCTTTTGAATTGGCAAACATAAATTAAGTCCTTTGAAAAACTAATCACTCAAAAGATGAATGGGTGGTCTCTTTTTCCGGAACAGAAATGGATGGTGGGATCCAAGCCAGTATCCATATAAGCAGAGTCAGTCAGAAGCAGAGAAACAATAAGACCAGCAGTAGTCGCCTGGTCGGGCAGCGAATATAAAGGTCTTCTCTCCGTGGCCGTAGTAAGATAGCAGTTCACCTTCTCGAAGCCGAAGGAAGACATTGCTGATTGAGTGAGAAATCATATCGTTTGCTATTTCCCAATCAGTGTCTTGAAAAGCATTTGTCATTGTTAGGTTTTGAATTCGATGAATGTCAGTGAGACAATCCTGTGAACATAACGAGCCGGCTATATATACATATACAACCTACCTTAGATGTCATCACAGCTTGTGCAATGAGAGGCGAAATGTATCGTCATACGAAGACTCATCTAAAAATTAATTTACTTCGGGTCAGAAATACAGAGACAAGAGTTTTATCATATATTCAATAATAATGATAATTAACCAATTACTACAAAAAGTTTTCTTTTTGTTTAATCTACCTTCTAATGCTAATACCAGGATTGACGGATTTAAAATATTAGGTAACAGTTTACGCTATTTATCTTGACTGTATTCCTTATCTTTATTGTCATATTCATGACGTTTCGGCCGTTGTACGCTCTGGTCTTCGTCATGTGATAAATGTTGAAATTTGGAACCAAATCCTTTATTTAGTCAACTGAGGTAGATTTTTCTCGTTCCACGTCCCTTTTCAGGATATCTCAGTTTCAGTGAATTCCCTTTAGCAACTCAACCCAAAAAGTTTTTGTACACATCTGCCGTGGACAGGTATTGAACTCAAACTCTTTGGGTCAAGTCACTGGATTACTTCAATCAACGCCTTTATCCACTGGATCAAGTACTAAATAAAGGTTCCGGATCAAAATCATACGTATATCATCTGTAGAAGGTCGGATCGTGCAACGGCCGAAATATCGTGAATATGACAATGAAGATAATGAGCAACAATCCGAACAATGTAAATAGTTACAAGACCTCAGAAATATAGACAGATCCTGAAGGTTGAATCGTACAATGGCTGAAACGTCGTGAAAATGACAATGAAGATGACGAGCAACAATCCGAACATTGTAAATAGTGTAAATAGTTACAATACCTCAGAAATATAGACAGATCCGGAAGAAGGTTGGATCGTACAACGACTGAAACGTCGTGAAAATGACAAAGAAGATAAGGAGCAGCAATCTGAACAATGTAAATAGTGTAAATAGTTACAATACCTCAACTCAGAAATATAGACACATCCGGAAGAAGGTCAGATCGTGTAACGGCCGAAATATCGTGAATATAACAATGAAGATAAGGAGCAACAATCCGAACAATGTAAATAGTTTAAATAGAGACAATACCTCAGAAATATAGACAAATCCTGAAGAAGGCCGGTGCGTACAATGGCTGAAACGTCGTGCAAAGGAAAATAAAGATGAAGCCAACAATCTGAACAATGTAAATAGTGTAAATAGTTACAATACCTCAACCCAGAAATATAAACAGATGTATTAGGCGACACTCTCTATAAAAATAAATGTACATCATGCACTAATTTGTTAGTTTCAGCATCATAGCTTAGTAGAAGTTAATTAAACATACCAATTATTCAACCTTTAGCCTATAGTGCACATATCAAATGTACTTATCATTTTGCAACTGTTTTTTTTTTTTTGTTTTATTTCATAAAGATTCTATTGCGCATTCAATCTTTGTCTCTGGTTTTCAATAAAGAAGAGTCTTGGAATTTGTACACACACATAATAGACATAAAGAATAAAACCGGCCCAAATTCTCACTAAAAATAACCAATGAATGATCGAAAACGTTGTAAAACTTATAACAAAACTGAGCATATTTTTTAATATTCACGATAATTGCAATTTTCTCGATTTTTTTTAAATTTATTTTGTGAGAAATCCATCGCAGCTTACGTAAATTTCCCATCTTTTTAGTTCTGCATTATAAATTACTACGATAAAGAGACACAACTAATTTAACTTTCTTTTTAACGGGAACTATTTTTGTGGAGGACTAGCATATACTATTCTGTTTTGATCAAATTCGATTCATATGTTTTTTGGCTTGCCTTCGGCGTCAGTAATAAAGTTCTTCATATTCGTAAGTTTTCTAGGTCTTCTTGCACCATCTTTATGCGTTGACAGAAGCTTTACTTTTTTAATGAATAAGTAAGTCTCGTTTGAACTTCACCGGAAGAATCTTGCGTTTAGTTGCAGCCAAACAGCGAAATTAGTTTTCGAGAAGCAAGTTAAATATTAAAATTTTATACACATCGAAAGAAATCAAAATTAGCAAAAAGCACAAACGTCTTTTAGGATTCAACTTCGATGCAACAGCATCGGATGTAGATTACGCACATTCTAGTGTTTATTTTTATGCCCATGTATGTGTTTTTTTTTCTTTCGTTGTAGATTTATATTTTATGAGTTGGCTATGGGAAATATTGCTGTTGTTTTCAACTAATTTTCTCAGAATATTGTCCTACTACAGAATTCAAATCCAGCTAAGTAGAAATTTCTTACCTGTAATCTTAAGCGGTGTTCGTTGTTAGCGTGCATCTTTCCACGTATTAGACATAAAAACGAACATTCCGTTGTTCTACTTTTGTCTCATCATGGCTAAGAGAGAAGCGACGTAGATCGTTTCTAATTGGTCACTTTTTATTTCAAAATCAGCAGTTGCAGTTGTTTGTATTTTCTGTTTGTTTTTGTGTGCTTGGTGGCCATTTGCTTCAGGATCGCCTGATGGAATAGGTATTGTTCCGGTAGGGTCACTTGGGCGATCATGTATGATGTTGAAAGACCCGAAACTTGTTATGTCCCCAAGTCAATAACATCACTGATCAGGCGATACTGCGTACCCTTTGGTATGTATTCATAACAAACTAACAAACAAACTGGAAATATTGTCGTTAGATTTTTTATCCTTTTGAAAGAAACGGTATTAAATAATCAGAAATATTATCAGTGAATTCATAATTATCTTCCGTAGACGGAGGTATTAATTTCCAACTTGAAGAAATTCTGCAGGAAATCACTGGAAACTCTGGAGATGTTACACGGGAAACGACAACTCAACACCGCCGATTCATCACCGCCAATTAGCGCCGAGACAACTCAGGAACGAGACAACTCAACACCAGAAAAACATAACTTTTTTTTATAAAAGTTATTTATTAAGGATCAAAACATTAATTAGTGAATATTTTTTTAATAAAGTAAATAGTGAGGAAATTTATTTTTAATAAAGCAAAAATATTTACTAATTAAGGATTTAATCATTAATAAATTACTTTTATTCTGTTATTTAAAAAAAACTTATGTTTTTCTCACTCCTGTGTTATCCCGGCACTCAGTTGGCGATTCTGAGTTAGCGATGTTGATCCCTGCACCCACGTTGAATCGACGGCATCACAGACTCTTAACATTCACCTCAATTACAACCAAGTGAAATCTCTCAAGTTCCAAAGGACATTCTTCCAAATTTGTCAAATAACAAAATCCATAGAAGAAAAAATCTCTTAGGGGCTTACTTATGTTTAATAATTGATGCAAAAACATTTGAGAATTTATATAGCAAAGAACTGTTGGAAGTGCTATGTAACCATGGCATATTTGGGAAGGGTATTAGAATAATCAAGAATTTATACACACAGCAAACCGTCTGCATACAAATAAAAGATGAATTCAATAAATATATAAAAATGGAAAGAAGAGTACGACAATGATGTCTTTTCTCACCAGACATTCAACCTATATTGTGAGACGATTCTGAAAGAATTAGAGGTCTTATACATTATTAGCAACAACAATCTTAACAATATAAGATATGCAGATGACAAAATGTTAATAGGAAACAAGAAAAAGAAACTACAAAAGTTCCTACACAGGCTATTGACGGAAATCCATAAGAAAGGATTAAGAATCAATTGCAATAAGACTAAATGGATGGTTGTTATCGAAAGGAACAGTCCAACAAACAAAATACAAATTGGAGATGCCCAAATGAAACAAGAAAAACAATTTAAATCTCTGGGAAGTGTTTTAAGACAGGTTGAAAAATATTATACTGAAAGCCGAACGTGCATTGGGATAGCAAATGATGCCTTCCAAAAGCTAAGCAAAGTATTAAGAAATTAGAAAAATTCGTTAGAAACAAAGAAAAGAGTACTGAATTGTTACGTAATAACAGTCTTCTTGTATGTTAGTAAATGCTGGACATTCTCCTCACAGATAAAAAAAAGATACTTAAAGCAACAGAAACAAAGAAAAGAGTACTGAAGTGTTATGTAATATCAGTCCTCCTATGTGGCAGTGATTGCTGGACATTGTCCTCACAGATGAAGAAGAGACTTGAAGCAACAGAAATATGGTTCTACAGAAGCAGGTAGAGAATACCATGGACCGAAAATGAGAGCAACGACGAGGTTTTAGAAAAAAGGAAACCTAAAAGACATTTATACATAACATCTGAAAGAGACAGTTGAAATTTCTAAGGCGCATGATGAGGAAAGAGGGTTTGGAAAATTTAGTAATTATAGGGACAGATCCAAGGCAAAAAGGCCAGTGGGAAGCCACGAATAAACTACCTAGCGAATTTATGTAAACGTTTGGCAGAACAGAGATTGGAAGAGATATTGAAAAGACAAAATTTACAAAGAAGAGAAAACTGTTAAGAGCCATGATCGCTAATGGCCTGAAGAGACATGGCATATGGAAGAAGATTATGAATTTTTGACATATTCTTTGATGGATTTCTCACAGAAACAGGAAAATAACTAAATTATTCTCCATTCTCAAACAACATATCAGATATTGAACAGTTTTTCATGAACACATCAGATATTGAACGCTTTTCCATGAACGTGGTATCACCTTGATCCCTGTTCAAACTGGATTAATTGAATATGTTAAAACATTAGTTCAAGCACTCCAAATGCCTTAAACATGGCATTATCATTATTCCAGAGATTATTATGACTAGCATCTATATCAGTGCTACTCAAAATGTTAATCCGAGGACCGGTGCCGGTCAGCCAACCATCAGCTACCTGCCCACGGCTAGTGCCAAGGCCATGCTAAGATTACTTTTTATGTTTTGATATTGAATTATTTTTTGGGAAATAAACGGAAGATAAAAAAATAGCTTTTATATATATATCGTTTCCGGTATAAATTAATATTACAGGTACGTGACATATTGAGAAAAAAACTGTCGGTCCGTCATATCAGATAGTTTGAGAAACACTGATGTACATTATTGTTGTTTTAGTTTTTTTAAAAATAGACTAATGTAACCTTTGGACTGGTTTTTTATGTATTTGGAATCAGGCTTGGACATTCCTCAGAATTCACAAATAATCTCTATGTCCTCCTTTGAATAATTCTCAGATCTTTATCAGATGTTTAGAACAATGGTTCGAGCTGACCAAAAACACTGCTTGATATAAGACAAATATTAAAAGAAATATATAGCTGAGGTAGGTGGACGAATTCATTGGTTGAAACATTGTTGCATTTTAATCAGTTTTGGAGGTTCGATCATAATTTAACGGCTTTATACTTCGAATAACGAAAATGCCAGACATTTCTTTTTAAACACGGAATTAATAATTTCGATACCAAACGAAATCAATGTTTATGCATTCAATTCGTTGCATTTTTTGCCTGCTTTGTATTACGAATGAGGAATAGATCAAACGTCTGTTGTTACACAAACAGAATGTAGCTAGCTGTCAAATTGTTGAATTCTATCGATACTCCAATTCTGTTCTCCTTGATGAACAAAAAAAACAATACTAAAACAGTAATAATGACATTGCATACATGTAAATTCTATTTCTATCAATTAATCTAATTATCTATGTATCTATGTATCTATCTATCTATCTCAGACTGCTCATATATATATATATATATATATATATATATATATATATATATATATATATATATTGCAGACTGTTCATATCTAGCTAGCTATCGCAGACTGTTGATTAACTATCTATGTCAATATATCTATTTCAGACTGTTCATATCTATATATATCTATACATATCTATATATATATATATGTGGCACCATGCATACCTGACAAGCTGAGAGAAATATTCATAGATATATGATTTGTTTTTACGGTTTATCAACCATTTAATAATTATTTAATGCCGAAAAATATTTTGGGTTTTAAGAATAATTATTTCTTTACATTCAAGCGATCTGGGAGAAAGAAAGAGAAAACTAAGAAGAAAGAAAGAAAAAATAATACGAAAACAGGTCATAGGCGAGCACACACACGCACGGCTGACAGATAACAGGTGTCGAAAAATATTCAGGTCAAGCATCTGACCGATTTCCGCGGATCCGCGAAAAATGGAAGTTTGTTATCAATTGGTTGTCACCCAAGGGAAAAGAAAGAAAGGAGGAAAAGAAGAAACGAAGTTTAGGGACAATGAAAATATTGATAAGTAACAAGTGGGAAAGTGTGTCATCGGAATGATAGTAAAGGTCTAAGTGGGTGGGGAGGTGTATCTAAGGATATGAAGACAAACCATTAAAACGAAAACATAGACAGTCTTCAGAATTAGAAAAAGCCCACACAAGGTGGTCACTGGCAAAATTTTTTTGAGATAATAAAGATTTTTATTATCAGACGTTCGAGCGGAGGGAAAATGAAATATTTTTATTCCGTTTCAGAAACGCCAACGAGTCTGAGAAATTCCTTTCTTAGATCATATCCAATTAGCGATAAACTGCTTGACAAATACCACGTGTTAAAAAGCCGAGAGGGTCATCTCAGTCGCTCATGATAAGGGCGATTTAAATTAATATTTTTGTTTTTTAAGCAAGGTGTTTCTTTCCCAAAACAAAGCCACGGATTGTCCACGCCCGACTAAAGACGTCATTGGCTAAATAAGATCACATGACACACGAAGGAGGAGGAAAGATACCCGACCAGGACCTCATTGGCCGAGAGCGGTCACGTGACGCACGAGGAGAATCGGTCGACGCCCCTGTCAGGAGTGTAAGTGTAAGAAGCCGATACGAAGAAGCGGGGAAGCGGGTACACGCCCCTCAGAGGCACAGTAAGGGAGTGGGAGTGAGAGTGAGTTACCGAAAATGGAAAAGAATGAAAAATCCCTAACCAGAAATAAGAAGGGTGGATACGTATTTAGAATTATCGAAGAACCCCTGGCGCCGACAGACCCACCCCAGTTTTGACTGCGTCAATAAAAGCGAGACCCCAACCGACAGAAATCAGAGTTCAGCCGCGGACGGCAAGCGGAGTGGAACCGCGGACGGCGGCCCGAGTTCGGTCGCCCACTTTGCGGGCAAGAGAAGCCAGTTCGTTTGGCCTACGTGAAGAAGTTCGTCCGACCCAAGCCGAAGAGAAGAAGTTAGTTCGCGCACCGACGGTGGAGATGAGTGACCAGTAATTCAGACTCTGGAGAGAAGTTCAGTTCGTTCGACCCAAGCCGGAGAGAAGAAGTCAGATTGAGCCGCGGACCCTGGCGAGAAGTTTTGAACCTTGGACGACAAGCAGAGATGAGCGCCCAGCGTTGAAACCGCGTCAAGATAGCTGACCAAGATTCACGCACACTTCTGGATTCTTCTTCAACCAAGAACAAGTAGTTTGAAGAGCGACTTAGAATCAGACCACAGAAATAAGTTTTTTTTTCGACTTTCGTCCAAAGACACACCGAAACACAAATTTCTTAGAGAGCAGACAACTTGAAGCCTTAAAGTTGCCTAGTAAAAGCCACAATCCACAGAACGGGTCGGGAAGTAGACATAGTCCTATGTACCGAGCAAATAGACATAAAAAGTTTGTTACCTTTTTCTTTGATACGTTGGACCTTGTGAGTTTTTATTTTATTTTATTTTATACATAATTGTGTGTTATCACCCCCGTTGGACTCAACTTGCATTACGGCCCCAACCCCTGTTTAATCTCGTCTGTCTAAGATCAATTCACAACGTGGGTAGGCAGACTGGAGATCAGTGCAGTTACCCTGGTAACCAGGCGTTGGAAGCGGGTTGGGAACGGCGAAGCTGGTATCAATCTAACCAAAGGGTTAGAACGTCACGTTTGGAGCAGCGAGGAGCGAACAGCTGACGCCGCGGCGAAGACGTCACAGTTGGTGCTGTCCGTGACCAGGATATCAGAGCCTGGGGAGCACGTGACGTCACAATTGGCGCCGCGACCGGGATCGAACGACACAGTCGACGCTGCGACCGGGGGACGACGTCATATATATATATATATATATATATATATATATATATATATATATATATATATATCAGACCGTTCATATCTATCTATCTATCTATCTCAGAATCTTCATATCTATCTATATATCTATCTCAGACCGTTCATACCTATCTATCTATCTATCTATCTATCTATCTATCTCAGAATCTTCATATCTATCTATATATCTATCTCAGACCGTTCATATCTATATATCTATCTATCTATCTATCTATCTATCTATCTATCTATCTCAGAATCTTCATATCTA
>CAHIKZ030000133.1:480000-550000 GCA_903632075.3 Acanthosepion pharaonis
AGATTTTGGTTGTACTTCAAAGTAGAAGATCCTAATCTCTATTGCAACATTCAGTTCAAAATTGGATCATTCTGCAGTCATTGTTCACTGATAACGGTTCTAATAATGGCTAGACGTAAGGAAATGACTTTTGCTCAAAAAGAGCTAATTATTAAGCTATGGAACAATGGAAAAAGTTACAGAAATATCTCCAGTGACACGAACATAACTTTTTTCAACAATTGGTTCTTTTATTGCAAGATTTAAAAGACGTAATACTGTTGAGAAGAAAAGGCAGACCCGGTGCTCCCAGGAAGATCTCTCCCAGATTACGAAGAAAGTTAATGCGACAGGTCCAAAATAACCCAATGACCATCAGAGAAGACCTACAGAATGATCTGAGTTTGTTATGAGTTAACGTAACTAAGCAAACGATTAGTAATGAACTCCGCAGAGACGGTATAAAGTTGCGCTCCCCAAGAAAGACGCCACTCCTTCTGAAACGGCATAGAGATGCCAGGTTGAAATTTTCGACAGAGCATAAAAATAATTCTTATTGGGAAAGAGTTCTTTGGACAGATGAGAGTAAAACTGAGTTGTTTGGTCGCAATTCCCTGAATCATGTATGGAGGAAAGACAGCGAAACATACGCACCCAAGAACACCATACCAACTGTCAAATTTGGTGGGGTTAGTATCATGGTTTGGGGCTGCTTTTCAATGCGAGGTGTTGGCAAAATAGCAAATATAGACGGTAGAATGAATGCAAAAAAAAATCAACAAATCCTAACGAAAATGTATCGCCTTCTACAGAGAATCTTTGGCTTCCTCCAGATTGGATCTTCCAGCAGGACAATGATCCCAAGCATACTGCTAAGAGTCCGAAGAATTGGCTTGCTAATAACAGCGTTAATATTCTACAATGGCCCAGTCAGTCGCCAGATTTGAATCCAATAGAGAATTTATGGTGGTTTTTGAAAAATAAGATCCGTGCTAGAGGTCCAACAAACATCAAAACCCTGGGGACATTTACTCAGGAAGAATCGGACAAAATAACTACTAAAGTATGCGAATCGTTAATTAAATGACTATAGGAAGAGATTGGTTGCTGTCGAACTTAATAAAGGCTTTGCTACAAAATATTAAATGGAGAAAACCTGTTTTTGTTCTGCTGTACGATTAAACCCCTAAAAATTTAAATATTGCTATATTTTCTAAACCATGGAATATTATTTAGTTTTATATGCATGCATTTTTAGTATGCAATCTGATATATATATATATATATATATATATATATATATATATATATATATATATAGTGTGTGTGTGTCTGGGTATTAATTCCCTTAAATTGTATAAAAATTGTCCAAAGATTTTTGTTCGAATTCCACTCAAATCCATTACATTCACTTACTTGCTAATATCTTTAGGAAAGATATGAATGCTCTTCTTCTCTCTTACTCATCTATGAGTAAATAGCAGGACAGGACAGGTTCTATAGCCTTGAATGGCAACTGGTTTACTCCAGAAAGAAATGGCAACCTACTCGTCAGTCATGTATCGAAAGATACATGATCGCCTCAGCGTGTATCACACATGGCACATAACTAACTGAAATATTCTATATATCCGAGCGTTTTCATTTTTTCTATTAGCCGTTATCAAGGGTTTTTTTTTAATATATATAATGCCTAATAGAATAACCGAATGTGTTCGGATATATTGAGAGTTTGGACAATTTTTACAAACTTTATGCCCAGAAACCAAAACACTCATACGAGCACAAGACAAACTAAATAAAATCTTAATGGCAGGACCTTATCAGTCGTAATTAATGAAATTGTTTAATCTTTTATTGTATTTTTACATTTATTGCATACAGAGTTTTCCGGGCTGCCGTACCTTCGTAATCACCATTTGATTCATTCAGCACTTTCAGAATCCTCTGCACTGTCCTCAGATTGACACCCAAACACTCTAGAGCTTCCGGTGCGAATTCCAAGAAGTATAACATGCCGTTTCAAAATTTCTGACAGAGTCAATTGCACCATGGTTCTCTTTTTCTCACAGTCGGTGCCCAAATGACCCTACTATACTCTACAGTCGACAAAATCAAAAACAAACAGTGCGCATGCGCAAAATATAAATATAAAATGGCCACAATTTACCCTGTATATGGTTGTGTTTGCGTGTGTGTGTTCTGTCAGATTTATGGTATTTTTTATTCAAGATCCAAACTGATAATTATGAAAGAAATGGTGAAAATCTGTAAAAAAGGGAGGAAAGCAGACAGAAACGGAATCAAGTGTCGTAGAATTTATACGATATCACGAAACTGAAGCAAATAAAATAGCAGTAGTGATCGAAACGAACGATCAATAACTGAGCAGTGATAAGAATAAGAATTAGACGAGATATCCGTTGACATGGACATTAAAAGCACAACAATCTACCCACAACCTAGATTAAATAAATATTCCGTTCAAAATTTCCTGGTTAGCCGGTTCGACCTACACCTGATCAAAGCCGGGGTGTGGTCACATCGAACGATACGTTGTGATAACAACAGCAAAGATGGGGACGATAAACCGCTTTGCTAATAGTGTTAATAAGCGAAACAAACTTAATAAGCACCCCAGAGAAACTATCATCTCTGTGGTCCTTTCAATATCTATAATCACTTCAAAATTCACGAGGCGTCATAATAAAAACTGGAAGCAATAAAAACAATATGATGAAGACATTTTGAAATACCATTAGACCAGCACACTTTTTTAATATTCTTAGCTAAACGTATTTAAAATGCTACATAGCATTATTATAAAATAGAATACATCAGGTCAAATAGGTTATTTACTATTTACCTCTAAACTCTGTCAATGAATAAAACATAAGAAAACACAATGAAAAACAAAATGAAATAATGACAAAAATAAAAGGTGAAAATTGAAATAATAATCGTAATTACATAGAAATAATAATCGATTATTCATTTATTATTACAATGTCATAATAAATGAATAATATTCGAAATAATACAGATATATAAAGAATAATAATTATCGAAAATTAATTGTAGTATCAGTAGACATAGTTGTATATTTCTTTCATTTCTAAGTTTGCACTTGATTCTAGGTGCTTCTTGCTGAAGATTGAACGATAAGATATCACTTCACATCTTCAGTAGTCTTTCACAGTGTCCTCGCGTATATATCAGCAATGGTGTCATCTAAACAGTAGCAATCATTCCTCAAATCTTTTAATATATTATTATTATTTCATTTCCTTTGATGTCTCGCGTGTACTCATTTCTTTCCGGGTCCAGTCCAGAGACCTAAGGTCAGAAATGACATCATGACAGTTTTCACTGAACAACTGAAAAAAAAATCACACACACACACATATATTTTACATAAATAAACTCCTTCGTTAGATGTTGGCTGTACTCATGAGAACAATTCTTTTGTATTTCTTTTAGGCATGGGCTACCAGGGATCCATTCAATGATTCTATTGGAATCATTTCCAAACAATCCGAGGGCTCCAACTACAACAGGGGTTGTTGATGTTCTCGTGCGCCACGTTTGTCAGATTTCGATTTCAAGGTCCTTTCAAAGATACATTGCAGTCAGCAGGGACTGCCATATCAATAAGGAGGCAATTCATTTGTTTGCCGGCTCTAATCATGATGTCTGGGCGATTAGCTTTGATTGTTCCGTCTGTGTGTGTTGGGTAATCCCATAAAATTGTTACAGGTCCTATCTCCAAAACCAGGTCTGGGTGGTGTTCACACCAATTTCTTTCAGTTTCCTTTCCGTAAATGTTGCAGTTTTTCCAGTGCAGATATTAGCCCGCTTTGTCATATCGTGTTTTATATTCAGTGGGTGCCAATACCGTGCAACCCGATACAAGATGGTCAATTGTTTCTGGATATTTATCACAGAATCTGCATTTTGGGCTAATACAATTTTTTAGTATATGTGCTTGATAATTTCTAGTTAACAAGCATTGATTCTGTGCAGCAAGGATAAGACCTTCGGCTTCAGCTTTTATCCCTGCACTACGTACCCATTAACGGGTACGGGGTTTACCTACATCAGCTTGTTTAGTACGGGCAGAGTATTGACCGTTTATCTTGCCATCGTTTCTGTTTATTATTATTATTATTATTATTATTATTATTATTATTATTATTATTGTTGTTGTTGTTGCTGTCCTTGTTGCATTCACATGTCATGCCTTATGTCTGGCTTTTGCTTAAAAATTGAGATTCAGTGGGATAAAATTCCCAGAATCTTTCACAATATATTGATAGTATCAGAATTAGGAGAAATAGCGAAACGATAAAGCTTACTAAGCGCTGCAAAGGGCAGGAAGTTGTGGAGAGCCATGATCGCCTATGTCCTGAATGGTGCACGGTTCACAGAAGAAGAACATTTTTATCTCTTGTAATCCAGTCTTTTGTCGCTTATAAGGCTTTAAAATGAATGATACAGAAGAAGCCGGTACTAGATAATTATCAGAAGAGTGAGGATCAATGGAATATACAACATCCAGGAAACCTCGAAATGATCCCTATTGATTAAAAGACAAAAATAATGTTTATACATTCTTTTAATGAATGAACATAAGATAAGCAACTGAAGACATACTCATGGAAGAGACAAAAAAAAAACTGCAGGCACTCCTGAATAATGTTGGAAAGGAAAACGAGGAAAAGGGGCCTATCAATTGCAAAAAGAATACCCGCTCGGCCCGGTGGCTAGGATCAAAGTGTAGTATCTGCGCTTTGTGAGCTGCTGGGTTGGGTGTCTGTCGAACTCTCTGCTTGCAGAGAGGAACCCAGACGAAGCTCTGCCGAAGGGTAGGGTTTCGTTGGGGGAGGTTGACGGAACTGGCCCGCCTCGGCGGGTTTGGATGGTTATTTATTTTTGGCTGGGCCTACGGGCTCAGAGATACCCACATTAAAAAGGCCTTGTGCCACATTCGATCCCCGTGGGTGGATTGATAAATACCATCAATTGCAAAACAGAAAATGTGGTCGTTAGAAAAAGGGACAACCCAAAACTGCGAGCTACAAACTGGGGACGTCGATATCAAGCAAGTATAGAAATTAACTATTTCGGAAATGTTATAACAGACGACGGAAAATGTGGCAGCGAAATCCGAAGTCGAATTGGAATAGCGAAAGACGCTTTCATAAAGCTAAGCAAAGTAATAAGAAACAAATTAATTTTGTTATAAGCAAATAAAAGAGTGCTGAACTGTTATATAACATCAATTCTCTCATATGGCAGAGAAGACTGGGCATTTTTTTCACAAATGAAGGGCAAACTTCTAGCAACGGGACTGCAATTCTACAGAAGGATAGTGAGAATACCATAGGCGGAATAAGTCAACATAAAGAAGTTCTAAGGAAAATGGAAACAAAGATGATTAAGCGGATAATCCTCAGTCATGGAGTGCCATGAACGCCCACATCCTGAAGGGCACGGTACACAAAAGCAGAAGAAGAATAAATTAAGATGACTAAATTTGATATTTAGAAAGCAGTGGTTTGGATGTTGGCAACAGTTTGTGCGTGTTATGAAAAATTCAACACGAAATCTGAACACGAATGATATATTCCGGAAAACTAAGCAAAGTATTAAGAAACAGGAAAAATTCTTTAGATACTGAGCAGTTATGCAATGTCAATGTTCTTGTATGGTAGTGAATGCTGGATACTCTCCTCAGAATGCCGAGAAAAATGGAGAGAACAAAAATGTGATTCTATAGAAGAATTCTTGGAATAGCATGGAAATCTTTCTAAGCTTTCTATATGCATTTTTTCTAAGCATTCAACTATGAGGTCCATTTTGAGTAACAAGGAAGTCGTAAAGAAAATGGAAACAAAAAGGATGCTTATACCCATGAAGAAAGACTACGGAAATTTCTGGGACACATACTGAGGAAGGAGAGCTTGGAAAATTTGACACTCACAGGACATAAACTTGGGCCAACTACCTGACGTGTTATTGTGAATAGATAGTGAAATGGAGAGTAAGAGGATTGACAAGGGGAGAGTAAGTTGTGGATAGACTCACAGCACGTACAGGAAGAAGATGCGTGTTGGGAGTCGGTTGAAATCGAACAGAATCATAATAGTAGGCTATTTTTAAAGCCCTTGTATGCAGTTGTTTTCTATGGCGACCATGTTCTTTCATAATAATAAGATGAAGGAATAAAATAACAGGAAGGATTTGGCAAAAATGATATTGGATAGGTTTCAAATCATTCATGCGACCTGTTTCACCTCAACTCAATAGACTTAGCATTATGACGTGTAAATTTCTTTGATATTAAATTCTGCAGTTGAGTTCTTTCAGAAAATGGATCAACTTGAATAACGATTGCACACGAAAGAGGAGGAGGGAGAAGAAGAAGAAAAGAAGAAGAAGAAGAAGATTATTCTCAAAAAAAGTCTCTATCAAATATCAGTCCCTTTTTACTTGGAAACAATCACAATTCATAACGAAAAAGGGCACACGTGAATGAAAATCTGTTTCGTATAATCTAACGGTTAAGCAACAGAAACCGTGGACAGAACGCCTGCAAATGAAATCGTGATTAATGAGGTAGTGTGGTTGACCATTACCACTAAGTAATAAATTCGATCCTCAATTGATATGCCAAGCTTATGGCCTTAGTTTATGCTAAACTAAGCGTGTGAGAGAAACCTCGGGTTGGAGTAAAGTTAAGGGAGAGACTCCTGTTGACAATTACGACTGAGTAGTCAATTCGGTATTCACTGAAACCTGCATATCTGTGTCCTTGTGCCAAAGATTTCTATATAACAACACTAAGAATTTACACTATTTACATCGTTCGAACTGCTGCTCTCATCTTCACGACGCACCGACCTTCTTCCGGTGATATACGTTAGAATTTCGAATTATTTGTTCTAGTTCCACGTGCAATACCTTTTGTGGATATCTCAGTTTCAGTTAATTCCCTTTAGTAACTCAACTCTCCAAAATTGTGTCCCTTCTGTTGTGACCAGATATTGAACTCAGAACTGTTTGGGTCAAATCACCTTTTTGAATTAATCAACTAACGCTTTTACCTACTGGGTCGTGTGTCCTTGTTATGCTTAGTCACATCATTTACATGCGGACTATTGTCCTCATCTTTGTTATTGCTATCACGACGTTTCGACTATTCGTCAGGTGTATGCTGATCCGGTAATTTCGTATTGAACACTTTACTTAATCTACGGAGGTAGATCCGTTTTCCAGTTCCGCTGCTTATGTCTACGGATATTTCGTCCCTTTTTGACTTAGTACTGTTCATTTATTGATTTCCCCTATTTCCACTCCGACTAAGTGGAAACGGAAAGGGCAACATAAATACATATTGCCCGCCCCAAGGACTGAACTCACTTTGTCATGTATGATGTTGTAACTAATTAATACGCTGAAGCATAAATCATAATAGTCAACCTGTATAGACGCCATAATATGTGTCTATGTTTACGCTTGGTATATTGGACTTTTTTAATCATTTCGCCCCAAGCAAAGCGATAAAGCAACTATGACGCGGAGGGGGGTTACTGTGTGTAAGAATCTGAGAAAAAAAATTATTAAGGAGAGAGGTCAATTAAACAAGTGGAATTAAGGAGACGGAAGATGACGATTGACATTGCATTTTAGATCTGTTAGCATAGAACTTATGGTTACATCTAAAGATGTCAACCGGAAAATGATGGGACCTGCCTGCCAATCTAGTACTGCGCTTAAATTCGTAAAGTCTAGGTATCAAAGAGGAAAGCTCATCAAATCAATTACCATGAAAATATTTATAGAAAAAAGCACAGGTAATTTAACTTACAGCGCAGACAAAGAGACTGAAGACGAGATACCAGGTCAGGGCCGATAACATTGCAGATTCTTCCTTGAATTTTCTCAAGAATATCTATATGCATGGCAGAAGAACGAGACCAGATTTCAAGATAAGATGAGATGCAAGGACGAACGGTAGATATATAATCGTTCAGGGTAGATTCTGGCAAGAGTAATTTATTTATCACAATACAGGGAATCATCATTGATAGCAGCTGACCCAGCAATTAAGTCAATATAATCATTTCAATTCACGTCAGTGGAAAACGTTAGCCAAAGAAGATACAATAAAATCATTCTACGGAAGGCTGGCATCAGCCATGCTGATGAAAGTCAAAAATGTTCTCCAGGACGATTAAAAGAGAGCAGTTTCGCTTTGAAGCGTTAAAATTAACAAGTCGTTTCTTGCCCCAGTTAATAACATTTATTTTTTCAGATCAGTTGCCAATTAAACATTGAAGGTATCAAACTTACCATTAAGATAGGAGTAAATATAGATGTCATTAACATATGAGGAAAGTCAAAAGAATTCCGCACTTATGTCTACAGATACCTTATGGCAAAAGTGCGGATAATTTTTGACTTACCCTAGTAACTACTTGTGAACTGTATCCCCTTGAAAATGGCTAACGAAGTGTCCGAAACCGCTTAGGACAATGGACATATAGACGATTTTGCACTGCCACCAAACGAAAAAATGTAAGAATGTTGGAAAAACTAAATAAAAACTTAATCAAATTTTCCTTGTGTGATATTCAACGAAACACACACACACACACACACACACACACACACACACACACACATATATATATATATATATATATATATATATGTATGATTCACCTCTCAGAACAAAATTAAATAGGGCAAATATTATTTACGAATTTAAATGCCGATTAAGGTGAATTCCTGATCAATCAAAATTCGTAAATAATTATATAGGCCACACTACAACATTTGACAACATATTTGACACAATAGCTCAATTAGATCTCATTTAAATATTCATGGAGACCTACCGGACACTATTCATAACATACTTGTTTACAACACTAATATAATAGCATCATCTACATTCAAAAAAAGGCTAAAAATAATGGAAGCCTTATTAATAAAAACAAAAACACAACACATAATAATATTAACTTTGAACATGAACACACTATCTTGACTGAGTTTTAAAAAATGGAAACATTTTATAAATCATACATACAACAAACTATTTCTTAATTAACAGTTAAAATATTTAATCCATGAAAATGGCTAAATGTATAGCCGAAAGTGCTCGGATAAAAAGAACATTCGGACAGTTTTTATATGATTTATCATCCGAAAAGAAAATAAATTATTAGATCGCATGAGAAATTGTATAAAAATTAAATCAAAGCATATATATATATATATATTTACAAATGTTCTCCCAATACAAGGCCCAAGGGCCACTCAAGGTAGAGGGTTATTAATTCTAGCTATGAACAGTTCAAGATTCAATTAGTGAATAACATTTCAGTGTTCAGGCAGAGACGTTTGAAGTAGACTTTAAACAAAAAACCAAGGCTAAACGTCTACTCCTGTTCAAAAGACAAAAAGGGAGGAGTATGAACCGAACGATAGGCAAACATGTCTACTCTAATAATTACCTTCAGGTATCAAGCGAAGTAGTCAGAAGTAGAATTGACGGAATTTCTATTAATGCTTATTTTGGTTTGTATCTTTAATTGAAAAGAACCGGAAGTATGGATTAACTTCCGGATAAAGTTTCTGAAATTTACCTTTCAGATACTTTGACCATCTTCAAAAAATGAGAGTATTTTTCATTCGAGGTAAGTCATTATTTTATGCTGTGTCTAAAACAGAAGAAAATCAAACCCAAGAAAACAGACAGGAGAAAAAGCAAGCAACTTCGACTATTGTAAACAACCATACTCCCTGAAAATGGACAAAGTGGCAAAAAATATTTACAAAAACTATGTCGGGAAATAGAAATATAATCTGGAATCAATCACAGTGCTTCGAAGATAAAAATTAAATTGTAAATTTAATGGAAACCTTCTTTAAAACGTTCTTGAACAAAACATGTGTTTCTCTGTGTGCATGTGTTTGAATTTGTGGTCATTTATTGACTACCAATGAATACTAGAATGTGTGTGTGTGTGTGTGTGTGTGTGTGTGTGTGTGTAAGGGGTGGTTGTTTTTATGTAAGTGTATACAAAATACACATATGCGTAACCACGCACGTACTCTTACAAATTATATATAGTTATTCATTATATACCCATATATAAATATATACACTTATATAATTACATATAAATATACATATGTTTTATATATATATATATATATATATATATATATATATTCAAAGATAATTACTTTTTGAAAGTTTTGTTGCGCGCATACGCATACATATATATATATATATATATATATATATATATATATATATATATATATATATATATATATATATATATATATATAATATGAGCGGGTGTTGATGTTGAATTCTATACTTTTATAAAAAGATGCAAACATTGTTTTCTTTAAACCAGCTGTAATATATTTTTCTATTTTTCCATTCATTATTTTTTGTCAAATATTTTTCGAATGCTTTTTTACGTTGATAAACAGTTTATTCTTTAAGTTCACTGCTTCGCCTTTTACAATTCTAAAAAATCGCCTAGTCAAAAGACGGGCTTTTGTTTTCTACTGAAATAAACTGATTTTTTTTTTTCATCTTTGAAAAATCGTTTATTTGTCTCAGTTTCTTTTTCTGTTGTTATCTCAGAAAGAATTCCCATAGTTTACCATTCCCAACCACCTTGAAATTATGATTTATATTACTTAATTTTTCTTTAGAAAAATTATACTTGATTATTTTTTTCTCGTTTGATTTTATTTTCTCGATATGTTTTGTCTATCAGTCAACATTTCTTTTGCGTCTTGCTTTATAATTCTCCAAATTTATCTAGGATTTTGTTTGAGTAGACACTTAAAATTGTTTCATCTGACACACCTGAAGACATACTTTTTCTAAATCCTGTAGTTTTTCTAAAACTTCAACGAATGCGGACAGAAATCACAACAAACATACTCCTTTTGTTCAGGCGCAACTCTAGAGAATCGGAACGG
This sequence comes from Acanthosepion pharaonis, assembly GCA_903632075.3. Lineage (NCBI taxonomy): Eukaryota > Metazoa > Mollusca > Cephalopoda > Sepiida > Sepiidae > Acanthosepion > Acanthosepion pharaonis. Next base: position 490,999 of record CAHIKZ030000133.1, read on the forward strand.
TAATCAAAAAACAAAATCTTTAAGTGGAATATTTTGTTTCCTTGTTAAATTATCATTTTTATTCGGAGATTCTGCTTTTAAGCAAATTCTTCCATCAACGGCCAACCTGTATATACAGTCACTGTTTGACTACGACAAAAGAGCTAGACGGTTTTCATATTTTTTCACGCCACTTAAACAAGCGAAAATTATCAAAGCTTAGGGTTTATTGATTTTTAAAATATTTCAAATATAGGAAAGAACAAAAGAGATTTCGTAATGAAGGCAACCCTAGATGATTAGTTCGGGAAATAAATTCCTGGCGCATTTGAAGGTGGAAATGGAACACATATTTCTTTGGTGTTAATTGATATATTTAATCAAGATAATGTTTCCTCTTTTTTTATCGATAACGCTATCCCATAGACTTGGCAAAATGTTATTCAGGTTTCGATACAATGAATATCAATTGTAGCCTCTTCACAATAACTTCAACACTATAAAATTGCTGCAATGAAAATGATAGATGGACCATCGCCAGGAGAGGATGAACGGTGAGGAACTATTCTTTATTTAGTAACAAAATTCTTTCCTGAGTAACACGGGAAAATAGATTTACTTGTATTATTGTAACACACCTTTACGATTAACCAATGATGGACGATCTTTTTGAAATGTTTTGTGTTTCCAATTTATGAAAATATTCCGCGTTCAGTTTAGGTTTAGTATTTCATGATAAACAAAATCATTTATATCCCAACCAAATACAGAACATATTTACGGGTGTAGTCCTGGTTTGAAAATGGATTTGTGTTTTTTTTTTTTACAGTAAGGTTTACCCTGTAAAAAACCTGGAGGCTGTTGTGATAGAGGGTTACGTTAGGCGCATAGAACGGGTAATGGTCAAGATTGTAGTGATCGGAGAAACATCTTTTTGGGAGTCGGTTCCACAGTGCAATTGTACGCGGGAAGATGCTGTTCCAGTGGACCTTACTTCTCACCGATAGAATACGAAGGGCATATGGGTTATTTGCTACTATGTTGTTATGGTGAAACACACCTATTCTATAGTTAATAGACTCTCCCACCTAATATAAGTAGGATTAGTAAGAGAAACGAGGGTCAGTCGATGTTGGACGACAGTAGTCGACAGTTAGTCGAATACGAAAGTAGTCAGCGACCACAACAAGATTACTCTGCGTAATACCTATTATATCAAGTTTTTAACGTTTTGTACGTCGAACCTATTTAGGACCGATTTAGTACAAATGCAAGCCTCCACTGCGAAATAACTCCACAACATATGTAAGTGGAATGGCGGGTCCTGATCGTGAAGGTTTGAATTGCCGGGACCTAGGAATGTAATTTGTCCGAGCAGTTTCTGTGGAACGTGGTTTCTAGGAAATTTATCACCCTGGCTTTGGTGACGGTGGAGATGTTGATTCCGTGCTCCTTAAAATTTTTATTACTTATTTCCTAGGTCTGTCAGTTTTTTGTGGGTTGGAGTTGCGATGTAGGATCATTACGTCGTCTCTGTCCTGCCCGGTGGTTTCACTATCGAAAATATATCTGAGCCTCCATAGGAGCAGTATACCGAATAGTTCGCAGGCTTCTGCGGAGTCAAACGCGCCCATCGCTATAGAGAAGTTGGGGTTATCTTTATTGGTCAACAATGACCATCAAGGTATAAAATCGGCTTATAGGTTTATTCTGGTGCCCTCGTCCGTGATAGTGCAGTAGTTTTTGACTAGTTCAATGGCGGCCATTAATAATCTTTCGGTAATCGAAGTTGGCTATGTCGAATTACATAAATGCCCATTCGTTTTTCCTCAAGGACACATGGCACAGTGGATAAAGGCGTTAGTTTGGTCCAATGACAGGACCCAAAGCGTGTGAGTTCAATACCCGGCTAAGAGAGTGGAGAAGGTGAATTAACAGGAGATAACTGGCAACTGACATCCATTAAACATGGCACGTGGAACTAGAACAGTCTACCCCAGTGAGCGAAATAAAGGGTTTTGTTCGATATTCCAACCGCCTGAAGAAGACCGGAGCGTACAACGGCCGAAACGTTGTAATAAATATGGCGACAAAGAGGAGGACAATAGTCCGAATAATGTAAATAATGCACTCGTTTTTATTTTTAATATTATTGAACCAGCTTATAGAATCTTTGGTATTTCTCCACTGGTTGACCTCTGGTGTGATTACATGCTCGTTCTATTATGACTTTGCTAATTCTAACCATGTTGTTCTTGGAAGGGTTAAGAAAACGGAACTGTAGGTTGTTGGGGAACTTTCTCTTATGGTCCTTGATGGTGATAATAACCTCTTGTCTGTGGAGTTTGTGTACTCTCTCATCGATCTTAAGTTTCTTGATTGTTTTTCGTGCCTCGCTGTTGATGTCATTTTCCCATTCTTTAGGGGCTTTCTTGTAGACTTTGTGGACTTCCTTACGGATGGCTTTGTGGTAGTTGGTCACGTCATAGAGGAAATGGTTGCTAGTTATATCGGATTTAATGATTATTTTGTCGGTGTTACCTATCCTGGCGATGTCTTTTTTCCTTTTCTGTTGGAGGCTGCTGACATTAAGTGGAAAGATTATATTGAATCAATTGCGAAGTCTGATCCAACGAATGCTAGTTCACTGTCATACTTCCCGTCCTATACAACTACCAGTTTTGCTTCCTATAGTGAGTGACTGAAAAACACTTGACCATCACCTTTTACAGGCAGAAGCACACATGCATGCTGGGATTTTTTCTCAGCTAATAAAATAGGCCGGTTTTATATGACTCAGTCCCGATCTGTCTTCTCTTGAAGGCTGAATGCTACGTTGCTTGCCCGAACTTGCTTTCTGTCTTCTCTCGGAGACAGAATGATACGTTGCTTGCCCGAACTTGCTTACTGTTGATTTGTTTTGCATATATATTTTTGCTAGCTTTATATTCTTTTTATCCAGTTTCTTTCTTTTCTTTCTCTTGTTTCTGCGTATTGCAAACGTTGTCGATTCTGTTCATTGGACAATTCTATTATGCATTTCCCATCCTACAGAACTACCATTGTTGCTTCCTATAGTGAGTGACTGCAAAACATTTGACCATCACCTTTTATAAGCAAAAGCACACATGCATGCTGAGATTTTTCTCACCCAATAAAATAGGCCGGTTTCATGTGACTCAGTCCCGATCTGTCTTGTCTTGAAATCAGAATGCTACGTTTCCTTGTCTGAACTTGCTTTTTTGTGTCAATGACAATTCTTAGTTTATGAACTTTTTGCCATATTACTGTTGATTTGTCTTGCATATATTGTTTGCTTGCTTTATATTCTTTTTACCCTGTTCCTTTCTTTCCTTTCTTTTGTTATTGCGTATTGCAAACGTGTCGATTCTGTTCGTTGGATAGTTCTATTATTTATTTTCGCATTTTACTATGGCAACTCATTCTACAAAAAACAGAAGAATTATCGCTATCCGAAAATTATATCTCGTTCCCAGTAACAATCAACTCCCAGAATTCTCTCACTTTCTGGGTATCTTATATTTCTTGTTTTTTAAGGTTAATATCATATCTATATTTTTACAGGTGAATCTAATCTTTTTTTTCAAATGTGGCCAGATAATCATACAGCAGTGAGCACTTCATATCGTATTTTTGACTTCAAAATAAATGTCTTCATCCATTTCTCAAATTGCCATTTCAGAAACGGGGGTAACAGTCTTTTCCGCGGATTCTGACAAACCCCTTTTCACTATCATTTATAGCCTAAGTAACTCGAATTTTTGTTACAGAGTCTTCCATAACGTTACTATTCCTATCATATATGTAAAGGAAATCTCTCAACTTACTGTACAAAAAGGTGACATGTAAATATCATGAGATGAGTTACAACCATAAAACCATGACTGGATCCATGTGTAGTAAGATAAAGCTAATCTATATAATAATCGAAACGTATGGTAAGTATTACCATTTATGTAGAACGGCGTAGAAATATTACTTGAGAAATTTGACACAGTAGATCAAATAATTTCAAATCCTTCTTACGACTTTTAAAGTAATTTTGTCTTTGTGAAATAAATCTTATTCAGTGTCTATCGCCATCATCTGATTGTTGGCTTGTTGCTGGTTTGTTACATTAGAGTTTAAAGCGATTTAATTTCGATGTAATTAGTTTCAAATGGTGTATATGCTGCTATATCCATTGTCAGTCTTGCATAAATGAAGTCTGCAACATTTTTATTAGACTATTTATATTTAGAAGATCTCTTGTAAAAAAAAAACAACGTCCTGCATGGAACACTTTTAATCGGAAATTTAAATTGCATAGATGCAACACTTGCAAAACAAGAAACAAAATTACATAGTGCAATGTTTGTTTTAAAAGAATCTAGGGAACCATTTCTACTCAGAAGATTTCTATTTGTTTGTTCCGATGGGAATGGAGCTAAAAAAAGATTCCTAAACAATTCTAGACCCGACCAAGACATCCTTCAAAAATGGCCGATATTTAGCCATTTTAGATGTAAATCAGATCGAGAGTTTTCAACACCAACTTAAGAAATTTGAACAATTTCTTTTTTAAATGTCTAACTTTTATCAAATTGATGTAGCACAATCTTTCTACAGTATTTCACCACTATATATTTCTACCCAAGTTTTAAATGAAATATATTTGTAAAATACTCAACCGTGGAAATATTAAAGAATCTGATTCGAATTTTGGACTCTTCACAGGGGTGAGTTAAGTGCATCGTATAAAAGCCAGACTAATGGTTCTTCAGTAAATCAGAACTAAATCTCAAGTGGTCACAGACTCTCTAAAGCTTTCCATTCGTTTGAGTTAATGTTTCGCGTAAAGCAAATAATTGCAGGTGATTAGTACAACGTGGTTCTCGTCGGCGGTCTCGTTGCTATTTTGATAGCTACTCAGTGTCGACATTCTTCAGAGAGAAAGGAAGGCAAAGAATGAATTAAAAGGTCGTTCAGTAAGTGGATTCAAAGTTCAAATGATGAAAAACAAAGATAGTTTTCGTCCTTGACTCAGTAGAATTAATTTCAAACTTTTGTTATACGATCAATCTCTTTGGAGTAGCTTGGATTTTGCAAGCCAACTATTTTAAGCCATTTAAATATTAAGCACAGATAATAAAAGGACATGTCAGATATATCCAGATGTGGAATTAAAAAGAAGTTTATGGATGAAATGAAAAAAAAATGAAAATTAAGAATTAATGAACTTTAAAATTTTCTCGACAGCTTTTGAATGTCATAACCAAAAAATTACGAGACGGTGGAGTTAAAATTGACGTAAAACGGGATTAAGTGAAATCTAAAGTCAGGACAATACACAATAATAGGTAATAAAGATTTCGGGTAAGAGAGTAGGACATTTCGGGTAAGAGAGTAGGACATTTTGGGTAAGAGAGTAGGACATTCGGGAATTAATTACGTTTTAAAAGAAAGGATATAAAAATAAGTCAAATTTATTCGAATATAATTCTACAATTACGATATTATATGTGGTATTTAAGATGGGGGAATTAATTTATTACTTAATGCTAAGAGGAAACCGACCCCCCAATTTATGTCCAAAAACTCATATTAACAGGAGTTTAATCAAGTCGACAAAAATAGAAGAATGTTTTGTATTCTTATCAGAATATATTCACATAATATTTGAAAAGTAATTACGTAAAATCAACTATAAGTATTGTACCTAGATAGATAAGCGCAGCACTAGATTAGTGGCAAGGTCTCATCATTTTACATTTGAAATGGATAGATAGAAACGTAAGTTCTATGCTAACAGTTTCTTCTCTCGCAATTCACACTTGCTTTCCAGTCAAGCTTGATATTCAATAATTTAAATGAAATTGCAATTATTATCTTTTTGTCTTAATTCATTCTCTTTTGTTGTTCTCTCTTGTCATAAATGATCAGTAAAATCCCTCAAATGCGTCTTAGTGGTTTTATTGGATTACTTCAGGTGAAATCATTAAAAAAAGGAAAAAATTATTGAAATAATATTGTTCATCAAGAATGTAAGCTCAAATTTCTGATTACAGATTTTTTAAAAAAAGTCAGATATTTCCTTGGGAAAATGTGTGAATGCTTCTTTGAACGTTTTTTTTTTTTTTCAACGCTTCCGAATAAAATGTTGTAGTAATGAAAACAAATGAGAATCTATCCTATCATGTCGAGAATAACACCTTTTCTTTTTCGCAAAGCAGGATTCTTTCGACTTAATGCTTCGTTCACCTGGCCAAGTTGCATGCAATAACGTCTACTGCGGGTGATGGGTCTTCCATGTCCGATAGATTGGATGACGCCATTCATATTCCACCAGCCACAAAGCAATCACTTTATTGGAAGGAGGATGGAACTGTTTCTCATTTTGTGATAACCACTGCCTTTTTTAGCCTATTTTTCAACACCTGTAACAATGCGATGCAAAAATTAACGGTTGGTTTCCTGATTAAAAGACAGCTACGGATTGTAGAATGTTACAAACAATTCATAGAACTTAGACGTTACTGCTGCGAATACTACAAAGCTTTAATTAGCTTCTAGATAAAACAGGTCAAAAACTGGAAAACTGAAGGAACAGGACAAACCATATGTAGTACGCCATTGTGGAATTATCTCGCCATTTGTAATATCATTAGTTGCGCAGTCTTCGTTTAAATTAGCAACTAATCGAAAAAAAGATTTTACTGCGCACGAAGGAATACGCACTCTCCAGTGAGGTTACTAGGTCAGTATTGTGATACCACTGAGTATATATAATTTCTGCATTCGCAACAAATATTCATTAATTTTAGTCGGAATTTAGAAATCGTCCGAGGAAACAGTCTAGATAAGCAGGGCTCACTTGAAAGTGATATCAGTTCCGGAAGGCCTTCAACAAATTAATCCCCTGTCATTTATTGGACGCGTGGGCGCAGTAATCAAAGTACAAAACTTCTGGGGATTCTTCAGATTAAAGTGGAAAGAATCCAGCAATCTTATTCCAATATTTCAACTGCCAACATTCTTTATGTGTTATAGAAAAATTTTCGGCAAAATATTGTATCATAAAAATCTGTTAGTTCTTCCTGGCCGGAGTCCAGATATTCTTTGAATCTTCGCATCTTTTCGTTTATCCAAACATAAAATTGTCCAAGAAAGAGGGGGAGTTTCACATCGTAGACGACATTAAGAACACAATATAGAAGTTAATGGGTATTCCGATAGAGGACTTTGAAGATTGTTTTGGAAAATTGATCTGATACTGTAATGCTGTAATGTTGGCACTCAACGTCTACAGTGGGCGATGGCTCTTCCATGTTTGATAGTTTGGATGACGTTTTTCTTATTCTACCAGCCACAAAGGCAGCACTTCATTGGAAGGAGGATACAATTTAAAAAAGACTTTGAAATGAACTAAGACACCATTACAATAATATTAAATTGATTCGTAATTTCCAGACATATATTGTTTATTGATTGATTGTTTTTTTTACGGATAAACAACCTTTTAAAGCCAGAAAATATTGTTACATTGTAAGATTTTTGGGAACATAATTAATACTTTACTGATACAAGTCCAATTTATTAATGCATAACTGGGGGTCAAGAGGTGGATACCTTTCTTTGCACGTAAATGAATATAAGGAATTATAGGCCAACACTAACATTGGAAGCGATGGCGACTACGTTGAGAAGTAAGAATGTGAACCAGTGATGTATATCGATATCTTGATGCATGATATGCTTGAATATGTTCTTTATTTCTTACATAATAAAACAAATTACACTACTTTTTAACACCTACTCGTGTATATATATATATATATATATATATATATATATATATATATATATGTATCACAGCTCATCAGTGTGGCTAGACATTCAATTGCCTTAAGCCGAAGATTCTACAGCTGAGCTATCAGCACCCGGTAGAGAAGAAAGCGGAATTTTACCTCCTTATTCCTCAAATAAACACGCCAATGACCGACAGGGTTCAATACATAGAAGGGCTTTGTCGGTCATATATGCGTCTGTTGACGATCGTAGTAATTATAACATTTGTTCGTGGAGGTGTATATGCTATTGAATCACTCCAAGCAACACGATGACTTACACCATGCTTTGAGATTAGACATTTGTTTTGCAATTATTCTTCGATACATGATCGAATTTCCTTACAACGCAGCACAGCCTTATGAAGTATCAGACGGTCTGGTACACCATTCTTGAATCTGAGGATGGAATTGAAATGGAAATAAATTAATAAATTGACACCAATTTTGACAGAACTTGTAATTGGTTAAGTACATGTATTATTGACAGCAGTACATACTGCCATAGATATTTAGTTATCTATTTTAGATTTTTAGAAATTTATTGCATTTCATTTTCATAAATGTCTCTAAAGTAAAAATGCCTCTACCATAGATAGTGAGCATCATTCAAACAGAATATATGTAGTATTGAGGGGGTAAGTTGTGAAGGAAGCCCACAAGTAGAATCTGAAGTGATCGAATTTACAACCAAATTCAATTTGGAAAGGGTTAAACATTGCTCAGGATCAAATTAGTCTCCTTATATGAAACTGTATCAACGTGTCTCGATGTAGTTGAGTTATTAAATAAATTACCTATAAAACTATATACAAATGAAATCAAGGGTACCACTAGATTGACTATTAGGCCTCATGGGATTTTTCTTCTGTTGAAAAAGCGAGACGTAAGTTCTATTCTAATAGTTTTCTTTTCTCGCACTTCGTCCCTTGGGAACTCTTCAAGAATTTAAATGACTTTCAGAAGAATGGTGAATTTTATTGTCCTATCACCTCATGGGTTTTCCCGGCCTCTTTCACTCCCAATAAATCTTTGTATCCTAAGAGCATTATCAACTTGGAGTGAAATGATAAAAAATGTTTCAAATGCATCAACTGATCGTTGATGGTAGTCACCTGTATATTATGCAAAAAACATATAACCTGAAACACAGTGCCTATGCAGTTTTGATTCATATGTCCACACTCTCAATATATATATATATATATATATATATATATATATATATATATATATATATATATATATATAAATGATAAGCTTAATATATCACGAAAATACGGTTATAAAACATGATTTAAGTAAGTCTCATCAGACCGAAAATATAAATGGTTTAAATTTAAACAAAATGGTAATGGCGGGTAATTCGGCTCGTCTATATATAAAGCAGCTCAAGTGTGTTTTCAAAGTTTGTGCAACAAATTCATAAAGGAATACTAAACAACGTACAGAGTTTAGAAATTGCTTTGAAGGTAGTCAAATGTTTGTATAGGAAAATGATCGTAACTGGTCGGTCCTTTTGTAGAGTATATAGAAAAGAGAACAGTTTTAAATTCTTTGAATGATTGCTAATAATATAAATGTTTTCCTTGTCATGCATAGGAATTACTATTAATTGAAATGAGTGGTCACAAAGAAAGAATTTCATTTAACCGGACTCAACAGGTTGAAGTGAAGTATATTAAGCAAGTAAAGCTACTGAAAACAATTCTTTTGTGTCTACCTATCGTCTTAAAGAGGCTCACAAGAATAGTTTTTTAGTTCATGAAAACAAATGTTTTGATTTGTTCGAAATTGCAAGTTGAAAATACTTTCTTTATCTCTGAATTTTGTGTTGAGTGATCATCTTTCTCACCGTTGTGATCTCGAACTTTTTTTTTTTTGACTTAACGAAAACATCTTCAAAAATTTCGAAGTATGGCATTACTTATGTGCGTGTATGAAATCATCTTTTAAAAGTATTTTTGTCAATTTTGAACCTTCGTACCCCCCCCCACAAAAAAGAAATAGTCGTGTCAAGAGGATAGTTGTTATAATTTTAACAACCTTTACTCGTCAGCAATGTTTATTGTTTTAAAAAGCAATGATTAGAATTTGAATAAAACTTAAACAGATGAAAGTGAATTTATACAATTAATTTGTTCTTAAGAATTGACAAAAAATAATTAGCAGTATTTATTTATTAGATTGTTTATGGAATGGTTTGAAAAACATAATTGCTAATTGAAAGGATTTCCTTATAAATGGTTCATATATTTTAATAATTTAATAAATGTTTATAAATTTATGAATAAAAAATTGTTTTCATATTTATTTCTTTATAAATTGGTAAATGATAAATATTTCATTGTATTAGTTTGATTATATTTAATTCTATATTTAATTTAGAATGTTGTAAATATAAAATAATGCGTCAAAAGTACGGTTAATCCCTTGACACCGCTATTAATGTATACACTTTTGACTCCCTCGGAAAGTTTCATTTACAAGATTATAAGAATATGTGAACTAAGTAAAATTTGATATTTATTATTAACATTTTATAAAAAAAAATAAATTTGAAAAGAATTACAGAATTAATTAAAATACATAAACCAACTATAATGTAATATTTATTATTTAAAATTTTATAAATAATTATAGAACAAGAAAATTTAAATAATCATTTAACGTAAATATAAATTAAAAGATGTTAATGGTTTTAGTGAATTTATGTGACAAAAAAGAATGAAATATAGGGAAAATGCTTTTTTTTCAAAATTTATGCTTAGAGTTACTTATTGTTATGTTATTATTCAAATATTCTTGTTCAGACATTTTTATAAATTCATGAATAAAAAAATCCTTTTCCTTATAAATGGTTCACATATTTTTATAATCTTGTAAATATAAAATTATTCTTGTAAATAAGAAAATCTAATAAATAAATAGTGTCTAATATTTTTGTTGTCAAGTTCAAATAATAAAATATGTATGAACCGACTTTCGTATGTTTAGGTTTTATTATAATTCAAATCATCAATAAACGTTGTTGATGGGGTCAAAAGTGTACAACATAATAGCGTTATCAAGGGAATAACTGACACAATTTATCAAAAAACTATATTCATTATAACCTTTTAATAGACTGGCACAAGACTATAATAATGGAGCTCAAATGATAATCGATCATAGACAAACTGCTGGCAATGTTTAACCTACGTATACGTAAAAGGTGGTGTGTGGCAAAGGGACAGATTTTCTCTTGACACTACTGTTACTGTATACTTCTTCAAAAATGTTTATTGTTTTAAAAAGCAATGTTTAGAATTTTAATAACACCACAAATGTTATATAAAATTTAGTTGTTAGATTGTTTATTTACATGATTAATTTTATATTTACAAGATTATAAAAATATCTGAACCAACTACAATGCAATATTTATCATTTACCGTTTTATAAAGAAATAAATATGAAAACAATTTTTTTATTCACAAGTTTATAAAAATTTTAAAAATTATAAAAATATTTGAAGTTACTATAATGAATTATTTATTATTTACCGTTTTATAAATAATTATAGAACAAGAAAATTTAAATAATCATTTAATGTAAATATAAATTAAAATATTTTAACGGTTTTAGTGAATTTATGTGGGAAAAACAAACAAAAGAAATACTGGAAAAAAAGTATTTTTTCTTAATTTATACTTACAGTTACTTATCATCATGTTTTTATTCAAATTTTCTTGTTCAATTTCATGAATAAAAAAATCCTTTTCAGATTTTTTTCTTTATAAAATGTTAATTAATAAACATTGCACTATAGTTGGTTTTCATATTTTTATATTCTTTTTTTTTTTTCTTTTTTTTTTTAAGCATTTCACCCCAAGCAAGGCGGGAAGCCACTAGGACGCAAGGGGTTACTGAAAATTTAGAGCAAGATCAGATAGGAGTGATAGAAGAAAGGATGAGGGTAGTGGATAGATCAAGGCAACTGGAGATGTCGATTGACATTACACTTGAATAGCTGGAGATTATAGCTCACAGGGAAACAGGAAAAGGGAAGGGAGTTCCACAGGCGAGAGGTGCGAGACATGAAGCTATTAGAGTAGAAGAGACGGCTATATTTAGGAGTTTCGACAGTGAAGGGGTGAGAGCGGGATGCCAGCCTCGTGAGGCGCTGGAACTCGTGACATCTGGGAACCAGCGAATGCAGCTCCTCGGAGCAATTTCCATGGAAGTATTTGTAGAACAGACAGAGGGAGGCGATGGCGCGTCTGTGAGAAAGTGACTGTAGACGAGACGCCAAAAATTCTTGTAAATATAAAATTATTCCCGTAAATAAATATTTTGTGGTCAATTCTCAAGAACAAAAAATAATGTAATAATTCACTTCCATCGCGTGTTTAGTTTTTATTAAAAATTCTAATCATCGCCTTTTAAAAACAATAAACATTGCTGAGGAGTGAAGGTAGTTAAAATAATAACAGTGTCCCATGAAACATACCTTTTTTTTTTTTAACTGTCACGAAAGTTCAATATTACCGTATAAATATATATTATAAACCCTTATAAATACGTATGTAAAAGCTGCAAAGTTCAAATGATTAAAGCAAATAAATAAATTGTACATTGTTTTTATAAAACAGAAAATGGAATTTCAAACCTTTAAGTTGATAATCCCAAGAGAATAAGATTTGCATTCATATGCGACTGAGACAAAGACGAAATCTATTCATTAGAAACTTTTCTTTTTACTTTTCTTCTCTTGTCTTTTGTTTCCAAATCAAATCATCTTTTGAAGAACCATGTCGATCGCCTTCAGCCCTAAATGATGACGTCATCTGAAAGAAGACAACATACACGCTGTGTTCTCACTGTCTGCCACATCCGAAGCTCCTGTTGCAACAACTATTTTTTTCATAAAATCAAAAACTTGTCACCTATTAAATGTAGGCTATCGGTCATATGACTGAAACTTGCTCTACGGGAGACTAATTAATATTTAACACTAGGACATGCGATAGTCTGTGAATAACTAGAACGGCTAAGGGAGTCTTTTCATGATTTATTATTGTAAAGTTGATATAGCGACTATTGTTAATAAAATGAACAGAATAATGAAAAAAAAACTAGGCTTAATCTTTTATATTTAACATTACATTTTGTTAAAATTCAATATTTTAGTAGTTCCAAAGAGCCAGTGATTGAGAGCGTTGGCGTGATGTCCTCAGAGTATTTCGCGACATCTGAGAGACTCCCCGCCGTCTATTGTTGATACAGATGTTACAGTATATATATATATATATATATATATATATATATATATGTATATTTAGGCAGCAATCCTTCCTTTATGCATGTTTCATTAAAAACGACAGACAAGGTACTACGGTTGAGCTTTTTATTTAATTTTTCTTGTGTTTTGACAAGAGCTTTCTTTTCTGGACAAAGGGTGTGTAAGAACTGTCCGAATGTTCTGTATTTCCGAGCGCTTTCGGCTATACCTTTAGCCATTATCAAGGATGATTCGATTATCAGCTTAGTAGAGTGTGTGTGTTCTGTGTTTGTTCAGTGTGTGGTAGTGATGTTTTTTAGTTTCCGAATATGGTTAGCACATTGTTGCTTTGTTCATAGTTAATATTGTTAAGAGTTGGCTTTTTCTTTTTTATTATTAGAGCTTCCATTATTTTTAGTCTGTTTTTGCAAGTGGATGCAGTTAATATATTTGTGTTTTCTACTAGTATGTTCCTAATAGTGTCGGGTAAATCTGAGTGTGTGTTTAAATGTGTTCTGATGGAACTGTGATCAGATAGGTGTAATGTAAGACGTCTGGATAAACATGTGGTTGTGTAGCCGATGTAATTATTTATGAGTTCGGTTTGATGAGGAACGCAGTTCCTTAAAGGGCATTTGTGTTCAAATGTTGACCATTCTCGGGACATTTGAACTCAAGATGTTGACCATTCTTGGGGATTCCTCTAAATTGTGTCAATTAGGCCCAATAGATAAATTTCATTCCACATTATCTATTGAGGCTAAGTTCCAAAAACGTCTGATCAAGTGGGTTAAAAGTGAGAAATTGCCCACTGACATTTTAATTTAATTAGACCCTCGGGTTCTATTCGTCCTCATCTCTATGGCTTAACCAAAACTCAAAAAATTGGGGTACCATTGAGACGTATTCTATCTATGATTGCGTCTTCCCGACATGACGTGGTTAAATGGCTTTCTATCATACTACAGTCAGTTTTGGAACAATATAACTCTGCCTGTAGTAAAGATTCGTTCGAATTTTATTTTAAGCAGGGTTATTCTTTGATGGATGCATGTATGTGTTCCTATGATATTTCCAGTCTATTTACCTGCGTTCCACTTGCTGAGACTATTAATATATGTGCTTATGCCCTGTATCGTAGTCAGTTATCCCCTCCTTGTTATTCTTGGGTACGTTTTCGTCGATGAAGTTTGCCACAATGTCAGTCGAATTTAGTTTTGACGGCGTCATGTACAGGCAGATTGATGGTATTTCGATGGGTTCACCCTTAGGACCCATTTTAGCAAACGTCTTTGTTGGATTCCACGAAGAGAGTGTGTTATTGAAAACTAATAAACCTGACGTTTAATTCCTTTAAGTTGATGACACATTTTGTCTCTTCGATAAAGCGATTGAAGCGGACACATTTCTTATGTCCCTTAATAATATGCATCCAGCTTTAAAATTTACACAAGAAAAGGAAGTTGATTCGTCTCTTCCCTTTCTTGATGTTTTGGTTAACAGATCTTCGTCGGGTTTTGTTACTTCTGTTTATCGTAAACCGATGTTTACTGGTTTATATACCCTTTGGGATTCTTTTTGCCCCATGAAATGTAAAATTAATTTAATAAAAACCCTTACAAATAGGGCTCTTATGATCTGTTCTAAAATTGAGTTGAGTGATGAAGTTAGGCTTATTACTATTACGCTCTGTAACAATGCCTGTAACATTGTTCAAGCAATAATTGAGAATAAAATTGCTGAATTCAATAAGGTTAAACCTGCTATAGTACAAAGATGTCCTGTGTACATGCGCCTTCCTTGGCTGAGTAATATCAGTGATAGATATGCTAAACAGGTATCTGTAGCAGTTCGACATTATTACTTTGCCGCTAACACTCATGTAGCCTTTTCTGCCTAGCCTGTCCTTCCGCCCATGCATAAAGACGTTCTTCTTCCACGTTATAATAGTTCTTTAATTCATTCCTTTAAATATAGTTGTGGTTCGCACTACATAGGGAGAATGACTCAAAGGCTGGATGTCAGAATAAAGCAACACGTTCCAATGAAAATCCACCATCTTAAGTACACTCCTTCAGTCATTCTGACCAATTCATACGGGTCTTCCATCACAGAACACCTAATAAATAGCCATAATTGTGCTACTAGTTTCAGTGTGGACTCATTTACCATTCTTTGCAAGTCCCACCCGAATTAAAGTGTTGGAGGCCATTTATATTTTATCGTTGAAGCCCTCTCTGTGTAAACAGGACTTCGTACTGGGCCTCCAACTAATTTCCATCTAATGGGGTTTTCCCCAATACATATAGTCCATCTCTTTTTAGTGATAATTCTATTATAATTTATTAACCTCGATTTAGCTCTGTTGAACGAGGTACGAAGCTAACCTGTTTTTCAGTTTTACTTTTTATTTATTATCATCATGAGTAGTAATAAAAATATTTTTTGTCTTTTTATGGCAGTCATATATATATATATATATATATATATATATATATATATATATATATTTAAAATCTGTTATCTGTCTATTATCATGTCTGTTAACAGATAGATCGGACGCATAAAGAATATTTGATGGGTTATGATTATAATTAGCTTTGGATCCCGAACTTTGATGTAGCGATCTTTGGAAATAATCAATCCGTCGAGATTAAGAGATAATGTCTAGAAATGATGAATAATCTTTAAATCTTGTACCAAACGATGTCAGGATTTAGACATCTTTAAAGAACTGCTCGACTACAAACACAGACGACTGGATTCTAGTGGCGAAGAATAGTATAGAAGCATTCATACTCTTCGGGAGATTTATTAACAAAAAATGGTACACAGTGTACCAGGAAGTCTTCTAACACACTTCCTCAGATTTCATTGTCAGTTTAGCCTTTTCGGAACAATTATTTTAAACATAACACTTTCGGGAAGTTTTCCAATCAAGGGTCAATTTTTATCGGTCGTTTAACGCCATAATCTTAACTTCCAACCTTTTCCAGAGTAAAACTCTACCTAGAGTGGCTCTCATGCTTTCTATTGTGTTAACTTTAGCCATCATAGCAGACCACAATAGCTTTTCTATCCTTGAATAAAATGAAGTGTTGCTTTGACATGAGAAAACTTTTTCCATAATAGTAGCTTTATACTTTTTACTTACCACTTTTTTATCCTCGAAAGAAAAATATTGTAGTCACGAGAATGCGTCCCAAAGTCTACTGTCAGAGCACTAAAAGAAAACCATTTCTTCTTATCAGGGAGTTGGTTTGTCTTTAAACATTCATATAGGAAAGATCAACAAGTTAACAATATTGGTGTCAAAGTTTTTGTTTCTTTTTTCGTTTTTTTTTTCTTCTTTTTATAGAGTGAACTTACTTTATTTCCAGTACGGAAAACCTGAACTGATAAAATCTGTTTTTTTTTCTGTTGTCACTTCTAGAAAATACCAAAGGCAGTCCCAATATAATAGTTTGAAAACTGTACTCGAGTGTTTCAAGAATTGCAAAAACACACGTAGTGTTAACGAAGAAACACATTTTAAATTATTTTGTCTGATTCTCTTAACTAGATAAGGTAACTGTTACACTTGCATATAGAAACTAATCGTCTCTACCGGTTTAATGGATTTTATCTATAATCCAACATTATCTCTTAATGCTACAAGCGTTATATTTACTGAATATACGTGTTTGACTATACAGACCTTTTTTAATTCCCCCTTCACAGACCTGGGTCTTCAATAGTCATAATAAAAGAAATGAAGAGGTTTGTTTTTATTATTATTATTATCAAGACACATGTTGTAGACGTTGAATTTTTAGTGGTGTGATTAGAATATTTTATTGAAAAAAAAGTTTCAACAAAGTAATTATAAACATTTTTTTTTTTTTGCTATCCTCTACCAGCCGCAATGATGGAGAAAGCATTACGTCGAACCATTGCCAGTGAGACACGCTGCCAGAGCCACTCCGTTTCGCGAGGCTCGTCCCTTAATAGAGACGTAATCGCGCCAATCCTCCGAAGGAACGCCATCGAACAAGGGCCAATAACCACAGAAGTCTCAAAAAAAAAAATCTATCAGCAAGAGAAGAATATTTAACTATTTTTTTTTTATCTCTGCGTCCAAGGCGACGGACCCCGGCTCAACCATGGACCTGATCAAAATGTATCCGCACAGGTCGCATCGCAAATCAACGACTTCCCCATTTTAAAAGGGAAACTGGTAATGTCATCCGACCACTTTCCATCACCGTGGTCGAGGTATACGGGTTCTATTTGGGAAGGGAACCCAGCTGCATCCAAACCTCTTCTGATGATGTCGTTTATTGCTGCATGCCTTGGAAAAAGGCCGGCACTACGACGTCAGGAGAGAGGATGCAAACCAAACTCATCAATGGAAGCTCCATCTGCATCTGTGACGCTCACATAATTTGATTCCAAGACGGATCGCGACTCCGACCCGAGTGCACTCATCATCTATAAGGGTACAGGTAGATGAAGGGGGCACTGGAATTTGACTGAAAAATACAGCGATGACTACTTGGTCACGTGTATCCACTAAATATTGCGCTGTAGAAATGGTTTCCCTGACGGAAAAGAGCAGCGCTTCTCAAACTATCTGATATGGCGAACCGGCATTTTTTTTTCTTAATGTGTCACGTACCTGTAATATTTAGTCGTAATATTCATTTATATTGGAAACAATATATATAATGGCTACAATAAAGGTTGACTATCTTTTATCTTCCATGTATTTAGCAAAAAAAATAATTCAATATCAAAACCTATAAAAAGTAATAATAAAATAAGCAGTTTATTAACACAAAAAAAAATTATACAACCTTAATCTTTACAAATGATTCCTTAGCCTGGACACTGGCCGGGTACCGGTAGCTGATGGTTCGCGGACCATCACTTTGAGAAGCACTAGACAAGAGGATATGAGTTCGATTCCAGTTGGGAGACAACTTTTGTTTTTTGTTTTTTTTTTGTAAAACTTTTCAATTTTGGCCAAGTGATATAAATTTCAATGTTTAACAAAATAAAGCAAAAGCATAAATATCAACGCAAAAACGAATAACCGCTAAAAATCACGTTTCTAACAATAAGAAATAATGCCGGACTAAAAAAAATCATTTAAGAATTACTGGCAGGGCTAGATTCAAAGACAGATGCTTATTTTTTTAAACTTTTGTTTGGGTTTCAACCAATGAGGCCAGTAAAAACAAAAAGAATTCGTGTGCCAACAGAAAGTTCAATTGCAAATCTGTTGTAAAGAGTCGAGCAGGTAACCAGTAATAAAAACGAAGGTCAGAAATCCAACCATCGCCTCACACGTGGAAACGGACTTTCGCTGACCAAGTTCAAAAATTGTTTTGTTCTCGGTAAGCAAAAGTAACGGCCTTTATTCACCGAGCGATTTTTTCTGATTGGCCAAACCAAGCAGAGAGGAAGAAATATCAGCTAAGTTTCTCGAATACTTAAAATAGCAGCTTCTTTTTTTTTTTCTTTTTTGCGAACAATTTTCTTTAATTTCGCTTCGGCAGACCGCGCACAAAACACGACCCCTTTTTTGAGATAGGTGGGTTACAACTTTCCATTATCATGATGCCTTTCCGTTGCCAACGTCACCCTTCGGCTACTCTGATGGCAAAGGAGAATATGAATTCTATTCCTATCGGCTGGTACATAATTTTAGTAGATTTTTAAGATGTATACCAGTTGATGTTAAATTCACTATTTCAGAAAATAAAAGACGAATGCCATCTCAAATATTTGTATCCATTTAATATACCGGCTTAATGTGATAATATAATATAATAGTCTCATCCACATGAAAAGATATGCAAAAATAATATGCCTCCAATATTTTCTATCTGTATATCCTTGCTTGAACCGGCTTCTAATGATCTGCACTGAGCGGCTTGGGGATAGTAATCGTACTTCGTGGAGACACAGTTCTATGGGTAAAAGAAAAACACGAATGAGTTCCACCACGGAATATGTGATCAAGCGGCGCTATATTGAGTCTAATTCGTTACCTCTTCGTCACCGAGGACCGTTAGTACAGTTGGTATGGCGTTTGCCTCCTATCGTAAGTGTTCGGGTTTCAATTCTTGGTAGTGGTTGCGCACTGCTGATGGGTCCCAAACATATTCTGCTAGACTCCATGATTATTTCAAGTCCTCCTATATATATATATATAAAAAAGGTTAAAGTTCTGCAAGTCCTCCTATATATATATATATATATATATATATATAAAAGGTTAACGTTCTGCTACTCCTTTTGAGATCGTGGTGATCCTGCGTCGAAATTCAGAAAGCGCTTAGATGTTTGGAAGTAATTCGTCGTCTCAGGTAGAGGTGTGACACTGTAATCTGTCTTATTACGAACAAGCTTAAAAGCAGTCGGATGGCATTTAAGCTAACACCTACGGGGTGCTCTTGATTTGGGCCTTCATCACAATAGCTAGGGAGGAGTAGATGCAATAGGTAACAATTAACTACAGAAGAGTGCAAAATTGATCGTTGCATTTAAGTATTGCATTAAAAATATTCAACGATAATTCTTCTGCCGCCACTTAATTTAAAGACAGTTTGATGTACGTAGGTCCTTACTTTCCGTACAAAACAGTTAATTTATTTCATGGGTGACTTTCGCTGGGTTTCGCAATTAATTTCGATTATTCCCAAATTTATTTCCAAGTTATAAAAATTGTTATTGTACAAAAAATTCGTCGCAAAAAATAACGTAAAAATTCGCCGAAAACAATCGCAGTAATGAAAACTTGAAAATAAAAAAAATCAGGATTGCGGGTCCGGACAAGGCCTTGAATTTTTTTTTTTAATTTGCTCACTGAGTCAGTTTGATGCCAAAATGGTATGATATATTGAGGTACGACCTCTAGGAGTAAAACACGGGCAATTTTATTTTGAAACACTGTAATTTAAAAACAGTATTTTTTTCATTTGAACATGAGCTGTTGAAAGTTAGAGAGTTGTTTCCCCTTTATTTTTTTTCTCACTAGAAAACAATATGGCAGAATCCGAAAATGATCCCAGTAATGAAAACTTGGGAATCCAAAATTTCAGGATTGCGGGTCCGAAACTGGCCCGAAAAGTTTTTACTTTGCTCACGGAGTCGGCCCCATTCCAAAATGGTATGATATGTTTGCTTACGGCCTCTAAAGTAAAATTGAAAAAGTGTGACACACTGACATTCACATTCGTTATATAAAAGATGCAATTTTTTTTTCAAAATACCTTTGCTGTATCTCTTCTGAAAGTAAAGATATGTGTCAGTATAAAAGGTAAAAAATATTTTAGATTAAAACATAGTTCTGAATCATGTTCGTAATTTTCCTTACCTTCGACTGACATGGAAATGCGAGTAAAGTGAAACAAAAAATATATTGTAACTCTTTTTCTATTTTACAACACTAATAGTTGTTTCAACAAGAAAGCATAGCTGTAGGAAGAAAATATTACTTAGTCCTTTCGTGCGTGTGTGTTAGAAAGAGAGAGAGAGAGAAGGAGTAAAGTGACCCTGTAACGTCTCTTTCAGCTCATGAAACAAATATACGCGACACACTTTATATAAAGATCTTCAGTTTTAATTATCCACCCTCTACCTTCATTTGGCTGATTCTAGCCTGCCACACATTTTTAATATATGATTCATACAAACATTTCAATGTCCGTTAGGAAACCTCGACCTAAGAAGAGTTGATCTGTGGTGACCCCGCTGTATACTGTGATCGCTCTATGAGTGACAAAGTAAGCGTTCTACTCGGTGTCACCTTGGAATTTAAAAAGCTTGGCTTTGACCTCTAAAGCATCATCAATGTTGCCAATTCAATGGGAGCACCAAAATAAACAGAACGTAGGCTAGTTACACGAGACAACCGTATGACAGGAATTTATAAAAACGCCGACCAATGAAGGAGAAAGCCGACTAATTTATATCCTCGCGAGAAAACCGAAGAAAAATCCGAGACCACATATCCTCTACAACTGATGTTAATTTGACGAAGTCTGAAATAGATTAATAAGTGTGAAAAAAGGATTTTCGTATTCTTATCAAACATTACTGGCTTAACATTAAACATGGCATAAAGCCGCTAAATCTTATTTCCACGATTTTGTAATGTTCCAGAAACTGAAATACTCTGAAATGACAAAAACAGTTCCAGCACTTTCTCTTGATAAACACATCGAAGGAATTGTTTTTAATCATTATCTGAAGACTTGGTTTGATTCTATTCGGAATTTAATCCGATAAACTTTGACATGTCAAGTTTCATCAAAGAGGAATCTATCATTTATTCAACCATAATTTTCTCGGATCAATATCCTCATCTTTGCTATTTTGCTAATTGTATTTCAGCCGATGCACTGCTCGGCCTGCTGATCATTGACTAAAAATTTAAAAATTAAGAATGATCAATTTTGGCTGTTTAGATCACTACATTTCGATAAGCGCCGTCTTAATGTTCCTCATGATGTCTCATATTGTTCCGCGAACTATTCACTCTACCATATCTTTTCTGAAATACTCTACCTGTCGTTCCTAAAATTGTCTGCAGTTCTGGTAGGAAGAATTATAAACGCCTTATGAATTATTCGGTCTAAAATAATGTTTATGTTGATCACAATGTTTCGCCCAGTCTTTAGTTTGTATTATATATATATATATATATATATATAACGCTTGACTCTACATTTGAATGATAGCATTTTTAGGCATTTAAAACAACATGCCTGGCCGCGTACACAATTCCGGAAAATCCTTGTTGAAAACACAACTACACTTAAACATGAAAACAATAACCAAAAATTAAAAATTCTTGAAGCTATATACATAAAACAGTTAAAACCTAACCTGAACAAAATGAACTACGAGATCTCCACAAATATTCTTAAATGCCTATAATTGATAACAGAAGCCATTGGTTTATACCAACAGCTTCCCATACTTAATACTTCCCGTTTTCACTCTTGCGTGGTCATGTGTGACGTCACGAGCTGCGACGCGATTTTCGCTTCCGCGTCTCGTATACACGAGTTAGTTGTTGCTTTAAAATTTTTCATGCAACAAAAACAGACTATCATTATTGTGTATTGGTTGATATATTGAAAAATAATTGTTATCTTTGATAATGGCTTATATACGCCGAAAGCTTAGATTGGATATAAACATGTATCAATATGGTGATTTCCTTTCGTCCTTCAATGATAATGTTATTAAGCTTATCAGACAATATGAAAGGAACTTACTTAAAATAAATCGACAACAATTGTCTATATTATTTAATGAAACATGCATCAATGAAAAATTGCTGCCTAATTTTCATTTATGCGATGATGAGTTATCTACCTGAGAGGTGGCCACTTGTTTTTACGTTATTTAGATAATACGTTTTATTTTTTGTTTAAATTTCTGCGGTTAGAGTTTTTCGACCAGAGAGGTGACATTCCTTCTATAAGTATATATCCCACCGCTCATACTTTTTATATATATATATATATATATATATATATATATATATATATATATATATATATATATATTAATTTCTGGGATGCAAATTTATAATTATATTATTACCATTCAGAGTAATATCCTCATCGTGGTTGTTTTTATTACAGTGTTTCGGCAGGAATAAAGTAGTACTAAAAAACAACAAAACGAGATATCCCTAGACATAGGGTAACAAGAACAATCTACTCTAGTACATTAAATAAAGTGTTCAATTTCAAAAGAAGGCCGTAGGGCACAACGATCGAAATGAAATAATAAAAAAGATACTGTGGGACTAAAGAGCGGATTAAATTTCTTCTGTCAAAGCAGGAACCCCAAGATCTGTGATACAAAAGACTAGGACAACAGTAGCCTTACGGAAACTCTTTCTTTCTGACTCATATTCACCACTGTGTTTATGCGCTTTCATGGTTAAAGCTACATAGTACTAACTACCTCGCGTGCTTTGCCTTCATTCGACCACTTGTAAAAGTAACGTATCTTTTTGGACGAGCATCACTATTTTCTAATTATTCTACGTTATTGAATTTATTATTCTAAACACAAAACCAAAGAAATTTTGCTCTTAATTTCAGGTTTCACTCGTGTGTTTCAAAAACGACTTTTTAACGCTCTAAATAAAATTAGAGAAATCAGGTTTACCTTCATATTTTTTCACCTTTTTGCTTGCATTTCGCATCTATTTATTAAATCTGTTTCTGCCAGAGAGAACCTTTCCTTGATAAAAATAATTTTATAAGTTACAAAAAAAGAAAACATTTTCAAACCAAAACCTCAGTAAAATTCAATTCACGAATTTACGCAAGGAAACCATAAAAATTCCTTAACATTAAAGGATTTCAATCAAAATTTTTGCTTTTGGATCTGAAAAGAAGTTCGTCAATATAGAAAGATGACTTTTCAAAAATATAACCCTTCTTTAGCTAAAGAATATGTTGGATTTCTATTACAACTGACTTATAAAAGAGAGAACTATCTTCAGTTGGCGGTCGAAAATAGATTCAGCGAAATTCTATCAACTGGGAGAGTTCCGATCCATTTCTCATTATTGTCCTTTGTAACTCCCCCTAAGTATTGGGAAACAACAGGGCAATTTGATTTATTTAACATTGAAATTCATCTAAATTCATTCCATTTAAATTAATAAACGCCGTTGCCTCTGAGACGTAATAAATAGCACCTAAACGATCTAATGGTTGTTTCAGGAGAAAAAATAACTGTCAACCGACATTAGCGGAAGTTGTTCGGTCACTGAATGCGTAATATTTTCTCATATGCAAACGACAAGTCAAGATCCTTACAATTGCTTTTTCGGTTCATCAAATCCAGAATTTTCTTCCCATAGACGATCTATCTATGATATTTCTGTTTCCTCCCAGTAACTAAAGAACAGATATTTCTCTTGTTCCTTGTTGATATAATAACTGAAGAAGAATATAGTCGATCAAAATCTTGTGTTATTTAGAAAATTCGTACAGTTCTAAGCTTATCATAGTACATTGTACACGTTTAATCCAGTAGCTTTTAATTTGATTCCGACAATTGAGTTTTGACAAATGATTCTTTTTTGCTGAACTATACAGTCAATCTTAACATGAAATATTTCGATGGTGAAGTAAATACGAAAAGGATATTAAAATGTCAGCCATTTCCTCTCCACTGGCATTTCATGTCCTCCCTATTCTCCAACTTCCTATTACAGGTTCAATGAATGCTGCTTCCCAAAATACTGATAGTAATATTAATAGTCTTCTTCTATGTGCCGTGTACCTTCACGACATGTACGATGATGGCTCTCCACAATTTCCAAACCTTTTTATTTCCTAGCAATATTTGCCCTTTTCTACGTATACTGCTCACTCCCATACCCTGTTACTTCCATTGTCTGTTGAAACACTTCAATTGCCATGCTTATTTCATTTTGCCTTCCGTTGTCTGTTAAAACACTTCAATTGCCAAGCTTATTTCATTTTGCCTTCTTTTGTCTGTTAAAACACTTCAATTGCCATACTTATTTCATGTTGCCTTCCTTTGACTATTAAAACACTTCAATTGCCATACTTACTTCATTTTGCCTTCCTTTGTCTGTTAAAACACTTCAATTGCTATAATTACTTCATTTTGACGTCTCTAATTTGAAATACGCACCTTGGACTGTTACTCTGGCTGGCAACCATGCGTTCCGTCTTGTGAAAGTTGTTTTTTACGTTATTTATAGTAAAAGGCAAAGGTAAGGCTGAATGCTGAAATTCGAGCGTTCGATAAGTTTGTACGAATGGATATCAGGATGTGAATATACGGTAATTGTCAAGAGTCAAACTTTGCATAGATCTACAAGAGACAGGATATTGTGGAGAGTCATGATCATCCAGGTCCTCAAGGAACGCTCCTTCATAAAAGGGCTGTTCTTGCACTATCCTAACTTTCCCTAATTAATTACTGCATCTACTTAAAACCTTTATTTAATTTCCAATGGTTTACATATGCCGGTATTTTAAGTAAACTTCATTTTCATTTATTAATACTGCCATCACGTATACTTTATTCTTTGTCATGCATTTTCCATCCGTAACTGAATGTCATGCTGTGGTAAAAAGAAAAATTCCCTGCCAACTTTTATTTAATTAATATTAGGAAAAGTCTTAAAGACATAATAATCAATATGACGCTAACTGAACGTGTCAACACAGCAGTTTGGATGTTGGAACGTGTATCAAAAATGGCTGATAAAATCTATTCTTTTGACGATGAAGGAGTTTAAGTAAAGAAATAAGAAGATACATGGTGAATTCATCTTTTTTTTATGTTTCTTCTTTTTAGTCCTTCATCATTGAACCTCATTACTCGATATTATGGACTGATAGTGCTCATCAGCAGACCCGTTAGTGTAATCGGGTTTAAACAAAATACCATTATTGGTCTTCTGCATTAATATTCCATCATTACTCACATAAATAAAAACACAGCAAAGGATCGATAAACATAGAGCATTAATGCTAACTTTCAAGTCATGAGCAATAGTTTTTCACTTCACAAACAGGTGTGACACCATTTGGGAAGCAAAGAAAATGAAGAAAAGAAGGGAAAGAAATGAAATTTTGATAGTGACAAATGGTGAAAGGTTTCATTGCCATTGCCGAAAATTCTAAATAGATAAAAATTGAGTGTGTCGTGGTGGCGGACTTATATTATCGGGAATAGATAACAGCCACTTGGTGCTGGCGAAAATCTAATTGACAAATTCCAGATCGCCTAGCTAAACTCTGAGACAGAATAGATAAACATTTAACTGTGTCACGGGACTGCTCTGACCACCCACGAGCTAAAGAAAACAAAGGAAAATAGGTTAAGTCTTTGTCGAGGGAAAGATATCGTTAGACAAGGTCTGGGTTTTGTTAGGATGTGGCGATAAGAGCGAAACAATATTATCTGAAAAGTTGGCCGTAATTGCTGGACGACCACCCACTCTGATAATTGGCGAAAATCTGACTGACGAAGTCTAGATGAGAATTGAGGTTATCACACGACTGGTCGCATTGTTCTGTTGGCGGCCAGAGAAGAAAAGAAGGAAAGGAAATAGAAAAAAAAGAAAAAAGAGGGGATAATTCTTTTTTTCTTTGAGCAAGATTTTTTTTTTAAGAAACAAGGCTAGTCTGGTCACGCCCACACTGTTGATCGACCATTGGATGAATGTTAACGAGAACCAGGCGGATGTGATCATGTGATGCAGGGGAGGAGGCCTGCTACTACTCCTTAGAGAGGATAGGTATAAGATGTTACTGCGAAGAAGTGGGAGGATCGTTGACGCCCTCTGAAGGTAGGGGTAAGAGAAGACTTCCAAAAATGGAAATAATAAATTTTTCCTGGCCGAAAACAAAAGAAGGGGATTGTGGATTTGGAATTATCTAGGAACCTCAAACCCCAACAAAGCCCACTCCAGTTTTGGTCGGCGTCTATATAAGCAAAGTCGCAGCAAGCGAAAATCAGAGAGTTTCCCAGTTCAGACCAGTTCGGATCAGCTTCCAGTTCGCAGTTGAAGTGGGCCTCGCAAAGCTGACTTGTAAGATTCGCGCAACTTCCGAACTCACCTTCAATCCAAGAACAATTTATTTTTGAAGAGCGACTTAGATCCATACCACCAAAATAAGTTTTACGAGTATCGCCTGAAGACACACCAAGAACCAATTTCTTAAAGAACAGACAACTTAAAATGTTAAAACTCACCTAACAAAAACAACGTGTCAAAATCCATATAGCGGGTCGGGAGATAGACGCAGTCCTATGTATCCAGCAACCAGATATAAAGTATTGTTATCCTTTTTTCTTTTTTTCTTTTTTTGATACCTTGAACTTTTGAGTTATTATTTTATTTTCTTTTACACATATTTGTGCGATACCACCCTCATTTGAACTCAACTTGCATTACGGCCCCAACGACTGATTGATTTCAGCTGCCTAAGATCAATTCACAACGTGGGTAGGCGGACTGGAGATCAACGCAGTTACTTCGGTAACCAGAAGTTGGAAGCGAGTTGGGAACGACGAGGCTGATATCGGATGTGACCAGATTCCCATCCGAATCATCAAAAGGTTAGAACGTCACATTTGGGTGCCGTGACCAATACCAAGCCAGTTGGTCGTCACAGGACGGGACAACACGACTGACGCAGACAGGCGGACGTCACGTTTGGAGCGGCGACACCCGAACGAAGCAGCGAGGAGCGTGCGAAGGCTGTAGGGACGTCACACAGGAACGTCCTGGTCACTCTCCTGTTTCTTTCTAACCTTTCTTCTCTTATCTGGAGAATTGAGGAAACTCGCTATCACTTGATTTCAGCCATAATAAGATAATGTCCATGTTATAAAATAATAATGGTAATATTATTGTTAATTTTTTACTAGCACATATTTACCTCTGTATTTCATATGAGCAGATGTGTTGACATAAAATATTATTAACCTTTTTTTACTAATATTCACTTCCATCTTCATTAGAGTAATCATTGCTAACCATTATTATTTATTTTTAATAATCATTACTCTCATCATCTGTATTAAATGAATCATTGTCAACCATTATTATTAATTTTTTACTAGTGTTTACTTTCATCTTCATTTGTTATTAAATGGTTTATTATCAGGCATTAATATTATTTATTTGACTAACATTGTGTTGTGAGACCGTAACATACCTACAACATGGACTCTTCCAGGACTATATAAAGTATGCGATATAACACTCTAAGGGAAGAGGATGAAAGAAAGAGAGAGAGAGAGAGAGATAGTATTCTAATACCGTAGTATCAGCCGCGTACGACTACCAATATTGGACACTAGCACATAGTAAGCTCCGCTTACACTTACACTATCTTTGTAACCTTTTTGTTTAATATATCTTTCTTACCTCTAATCCGTGTTCCGTGTTTTCCTTCCGTGGTCCCAACTTTCGGTCCACATCACATTGATTATCAGCTGCATTTTTAGATGAAGAATTGTCAGCCATTATTATTCATTTTTGGATCGTATTTAATTTCATCTTCACTTCTTCAAATGTAAACATTTAATACCATCATCATTAGTATTTAGTCGTTTTTTAATAAAGCATTGTGAACAATTATTAGTAATTTTTCGCTCGTATTTATTTTTATCTTCATTTTATAATTGCTTTTTACTTTAAACGAACCAGAACTCGAATCTCATCGAAAACTTCAGTTTTTCTTCTTTTTTCTCTTCTCTTTACTCATTCACTTAGAGTCACATTCTGAGTAAAATAAAAAATAAAACAAATAAAAATTACCCATAAAAGTAAATCGTTATTACAGTTTAATAATAATTGAGAATTCTCCATCAAAAAGAACAGTTGAAAATGCTAAATAACCTTGACATATTTGGGAAAGATGTTTGAATAATCCAGAAACTATATTGGCAACAAACCACCTGTATACGGAGGGAAAATGAGTGCAGTGAATATAATAATACAGAAAGTGATGTACGACAACAATGTGTCTTGTCACCGGTCTTATTCAACCTTTTTTTATAAGCGTTTCACTCCAAGAAAGGCGGGAAGCCACTAGCACTCATGGGGTTACAGAGAGTTGGATCGACAGCAAATAGAAGTGATAGAGGAAAGGGTGAAGAGAATGATAGTGGAAAGATCAGGGTATCTGGAGACGTCGATTGACATTACATTTGAATATTTGGAGATTATAGCTATCAGAGAAGCAGGAAGAGAGGAGGGAGTTCCACAGGCGAGAGGTGCGAGACATGAAACTATTGGAGTAGAAGAGACGGCTATATTTAACAGCTTCGACAGTAAAAGGGTGTGAGCGAGATGCCAGCCTAGTTGAACGCTTAAATTCATGAAGTCTGGGAACCAGCGAAAGTAGCTCATCGGAGCAGTTACCGTAAAAGTATTTGTAAAAAAGACAGACGGAGGCGACGGCACGTCTATGAGAGAGAATACTTCAGACGAGATGCCAGATCAGGGCCAATTACATTGCATATCCGTCTCTGGATCTTATGAAGAACCTTGAGACAAACAAAAGGTGCACAGGACCATATATGGCAGCAATACTCCATGCAAGGGCGAAGGGTTGATTTGTAGATTTGAAGGATATATATATAACCTATATAGTGAAGAGATTCTGAGAAAATTAGAAGTCGTACCAGGATTCATTATTGGCGGCCATAATCTTAGCAATACGAGATATTCAGATGACACAGCGTTGATAGCAGACACAGAAGGAAAACTACAAGAACACCTACAGAGAAGATAGTGAAGGAAAATGATTGGAAAGAACTGAACATCAATTACAAGAGGACGAAATGCACGGTTTTTAGCAAAAGGAATATCCAAATTATAAATCGGAAATACCAAAATCAAATAGGTACAAAACAGAAGACTGAAAATCCAACAGTGTATCGGGATAGCGAAAAATGCCCTCCAAAAGCTAAGTAAAGTATTAAGAAACAGAAAAGTGTCGTTAGCAACAAAGAAACGTGTACTGAACAATTGAGTAATATCAGTCGTCCTATATGACAGTGAATGCCGGACAATCTCGTCTAAGATGGAGAAGAAACTTGAAGCAATATAAATGTGGTTCCACGGAAGAAAGTTGAGAATTCTATAGACTGAACATGTGAGGAACGGCGAAGTTCTAAAGAAAATGGAACGAAAATGGACACTTATATATAAGATCAGTTAGAAACACTTGAAATTTCTCGGACACATGATGAGGACAGAGAAAAATTTGATGCTCACAAGACAGCTTGAAGGGAAGAGGGAAGCAATGCATAACCTAGCTAGTGAGGTCTTGAAGTGATAGCAATAAGTCAAAATTTATTAAGGGTTACAAAGTACAGGAAATGGCGGAGAGCTATGACCACAACGTCCTAAAGAGACACGGTATATAAAAGAAGAATACAAATAAAACCAGATAATAATGATAATCGATTTTATTATGTTGTTTTTCTTTTTAGCACAAATAGCATAGATTAATAAAGAAACAATTTCATACCCCCCTGGAATATTCTGATTTTGATTCGTTGACAATTCTCATTGAGAATTATATTCGGTTAATAATATTTTGGACAATTATATCAGCATTTGATGTTTTAGTACCAAAAAAAAGTCTGGAGACAACTTTGTCTCCGATACTGTTTTACTTTTTTTATTTCTCCATTACAATTTTATTTATATTTCTCCATTACAAATATATATCGTTTGATTATATTTCTATCTTTGTAAAAGATTTGAATGTTTTCAATAGAAAGGTTAACAAAATTCTCATATTTAAAAAAAATGTCGTCTGTTTTTTTTCTACTCTGTTAAAAAATATTCATTTTTCATCGAAAATTAAAAATAGAAATTGCTGGGGCTTTTTTTTTCATTTATGTCTAGACGCTGTCGTATTGTTTCTTGTAATTGAATACTTTCTTGTTTTCTAAATATTTCTTTTAAATCCGAACGTTTTCTAGAATTAATGATGCCAGCATCTTTTATTTCTTTTGTAATGCTCTTAAATTAATTCTTTCAAATTATTCAAAATTATAATTCATTAAAATTCTACCGAGCACAACTTTCCACAAATGTTGAACCTGTATTAATCTTGGTGGCACGCCGTGAATAAATCGATAACAAGTTTGTCCTTCTGTCTATGAGTACTGGAGCTGGACCTCACTGTGTGCCCAACAATTAGTGATCTGTGTCAGTGTAGTGTTGCAGCTCATACAAGATACCAGGTTTGTTGTCAGAGTGCAGCTTCATTGAGTCAAATGCTTATGGCTTAAAAATAACCATTCGTGCAGATCGTTACCAACAAATGAAAATTATGACAATATCTAGTAATAGACCAAATGTTATTCTCTGATCTTAACCTACTGTTATAGACGAGCGAAGACATGACGAGGCGTAGGTGAGGGGAGATGAACAGTCTAACGGGTATATTTCCTTACACTCGTTCTCCGTGTGATACTCAGTTTTTCTGACTTTTTCGCGGACAGCGGTCTCTGTCTTATAGTGAACATTGTTCTTTGTCTATACGTCTTTGTCTAAAAAAGTAAATTCATTCAGCGACCCTCTTTGTACGAGCTGCCTGCTCCGTACTTATGAAGTCCATTTCACTTACTGATAACCATCGGAGGAAAATAAATGTCCGAAGCTGATATCACTACATCAGACTAATCAAAAGTTCTGTTATTTTTATATACTATTATAGGTGCCTCCACTAATTCGGTAACGTAAGGTTTAAAATTGTTTTTTAAAATGAAAATACTTTCTTGGAGATTTAATTTTAGATTTAACTGAAAGCTAAAAGATTTAAAATTTACTATTTACAGTAAGCAAAATAAAACTCTGGTGTTTTTCAAAGAGAAATTATAATGATCAGAATCAATTTTTTTTCAGTAAAATCAATTAAAAAAAATCAACTATTTTTGACAGATTTGTAAACAAAAGTTAATTTTCAGTTTTAAAAATCTTGCAAATATAAAATGTTACTTGAGAAAAATTATTGGAAACAAATATTACTTACAAATATTTCTTAACTGCATGGTCTTAATTTTCTTACGTGTTAATCGATTTATTGACATTCGAGTGACTGCCGAATATGATCATAGTTAAATATGATGGAGCAGACGATAAAGTTTATAAGTGGGACAACCTTTAAAACGCGTGACCTTTTCATGATAGATTTATCGGTTTGTACCTCCATACTTCAGAAATTCGTCACGTAATCATACATACAAAAATATATCGAAATTCTTTTAAAATATTCGGGATCGTCAGATTGTAACAAAGCTTGAATAGTAAATATAGTTTTATTAATAATATTTCTTAAGAATAACTTGAAAATTAATTTTAAAAGATTTAAAAGCTGTATACATAATTCAATTTTAAATTGTAAAAATGCAAATAAATCTTGTAAAAATTCATTTTTCCTCGAAAGGTTTTTCTTCTTTTGTCTTTATCTAATTAAATAATGTGTTAGTTTTATTAGGTTTTATATTTTTCGATTTGGAACAGAATTTCGTTAAGACGGTGTTCTATTTTGGAATAAAAATCGGTGATTTAAATTCTTCAAATTATTCTACCTTCAACCAATATAGTCACTAAAAATGATCTCGTTGAATTTCTCAAGTTTTCATATAATTAAGTAAGGGGATGAAACACGTGTAAAAATAAAATATTTTACCAATAATAAAGTTGAGTTACTAAAGAGAATTAACTGAAGCTGAAATATCCAAAGAAGGCATGGCACGTGGAAATAGAATAATCTACCCTCGTGGATGAAATAAAGGGTTTGGTTCGAAATTCTAACAAATATCACCTGAAGAAGGCTGGGGAGTATAACAACCGAAACGTCGCGAATATGGCAATAAAGATGATGCCAACAGTCTGAACAATGTAAATAGTGTAGTTATAATACATCATCTCAGAAAGATAGATAACCATTTTAGCAGCAAAGTAACTCTCGTGCCTTGTATTGGGTGAATATTTGTATAAAGATAACTTATTTTTGTAGTCCTGTACTTCATAGAATACGTTTTGCATCTTCCAGGCCCTTGGAAAAGTTTGTTCAGTTCTTAACGGAAACACTGCCAATTGGTGTCGCTATGGCAAGAATTTGGTTCTGTTAGGTTGGTGAATTTTACGACATATCAACCTTTGTTGTGTTATTTAATAACGAAATCAGATTTTATTATACTTAAGCCATTATACGCGTTTATATAAAAGTCTATAGGCAAATAATTGTCGTTCATGTCCTAGCTCGTTAGCATTAACTTAGAAAATGGCCCTTTTAGCGACGTCACATGCCTCTGCAAATAAGGTAGTCAGCGTATTCTAGGGCACACAGAGAAGTGTTATTTTTAATCATTTAACCCCCAAGTAAGGCAATAAAGACACTAAGAAGCAAATGGTTGCTCAGTGCGCGAGAATATAAGAAAAAGAAAACGTTTTTAAACTGAAGGAACAATAAAATTACTAAAATTAAGAACGAAGATAATTATTCACATTGCATTTAAATTTTAAAGATCAAAGTGGACTGGAAGGCAAGATGCCGGTAGAGAATTCCACAAGCGAGAAGTGTAAGAAAGGAAAATGTTAGTAGAGAACTTACGGTTACATCTAGCCATTTGCACTGTAAAACGATGAGACCTAACTGACAATCTAGTATTAAGTATTGCAAGGGATATAACCCAGTTGTAGCAAAACGTTACAGAAATTACAGATACATATCTGATAATTACACTAAGCTTTTTTATATTTTTTTAAATGCCAAGTTCCTTCTGGATATAGGCGGTCATGGCTCTCCACAGACTCCTTTTTCTGCATTATCTTTAAATGGGGAATGATATCTGTCTTCCTATATATCAGTGAATGCTGGACAATCTCCTCAAAGATAAGCAACAGAAATGTGGTTCTACAGATGGACGCTGAGGATGCCATGGACTGAACATGTGAGCAACGACAAAGTTTTAGAGAAAATGGCAACAAAAAGGAAACATATACTTAACATCAGGAATAGACAGCTGAAATTTCTAGTGCACATAATGAGAAAAGAAGGCTTGGAAAATCTGATACTCAAAGGACAGACTGAATGCAAGAGTAACAGAGGAAAAAAACGCGTAACATAGGGGGCATGAATAAATGTATAGAAGAACAAGGTTTAGGAGAAACAACAAAAAGATATAATTTATTAAGTTGTAAGAAGTACAGGAAATTGTGAAGAGCCATGATCGCCTACGTCCTGAGTAGCTACCCGTTACCTTCTTCAAGGTTAGTTTCTTTCTTTTCTTATATTGCTGCCTAAGATTAGCGGATCTAGTCTCTTCTGTCATTTAACACAGAGCTGGGTAAATAAGAAAGGAATCCATATCTTTCCAAAGGACAGATGAAGCAAAGTGAACAAAAGAGATTTGGCGGCAACTTGAACCCGGCTCCACGATTTTTCCCACATCCTAACTTCTAATATAATAAGATTTGATCATTTATTTTTACTGCAGCTGGAACTCAATAAAAGGCTTGAACGAAAATCTCATGATACGACAAGAGAAAAGATTTAGGGCAACACAAAGGTTATCACAATGTAATATAATTGAAAGTTCTGACCTTAATCCTCGAGGAAAAGTAATTAAGCGACTAGTGGAAGATTAAATGCCAACGTGGTAATCATAATGTGACATGATATTTGCATAGAAATGTTGCTTAGAAAATAAAAGATAAGATACTGACATCGACTGACCAACAAAAGAAAAGTCAGTGAAGAGAGCGCCTTGTCTAGACAATAAAAGAATCCCTATAGTCTGATATCGTTCATTTTGCAATGTTGTCGGAGTTCGGAGTTAATAGGAAGATAAAAGGAAATATTATCTAAATCTCAGTTTTCAGAGCTGAGGAGCATAATATTGGAAACACTCTTCTTACAATCTCTTGTCTCCAAAATCGTTACTTTCTACAGCTTCCACAACCCCAAAACAGTACAACTTATGGTTAAACACAGCGCAACTACGATGAACTACCCAAAATTTCAGGGAACTTAATACTAAGAAAAATTGCTAAGTCTTACTATTATATTATTTCCTCGGAATTAATATCAAGTTTCATCCTGCACAAGAATCAATGCCTGTTTTAATTACTGACCACCGACAATTCCTTTTTAAGATTTTCGTCTAAAATTAGCAGGATTCTGTTTATAATTTTCAGTAATAACTCTGTTACCTGGCGATGGTTTTCGTAATCCACCACTCTTGTCTTTATTTTCGCAGACACCTCACGACCTCACCCCCGTTCATGGAACTAGTGATGATAATGAAGATAATGGTGATGATGATGATGCAAACATTTGTTTGTTTTTAATGGACGCTACGGGTAAAATCATGACCAGGGGCCCCATAGCCGTTAAGAGACCTCAGAGATCCACATAAACTTAATCAGCAATGGTTGTGTCCAGGCCATGATATCCGGACGGAGCCCATCCTACTTCAGGATGGCTTTGAATTCAACTTCTATCGCTGATAAACGTTTTTTCTAAACTCACACCCATCCATAAAAACCAGTGAAGTGTAAATAGGAAAATAAAAAATGAAGAGTCACTAATTTGTATAATTTGTCTAATGAGGAAAGCACATCTTGCAGAATTTCTAAACCAAACAATACAAATGAGGGTTCATATCGTTAAAAACATGAATGGCATTTTTAGTACCGAAAGAATTTCATTTACTGCAATAACGATCAGTCGAAGCCAAACTGAAAAATTGCAAAGCCAAATAGCGTCTATTGAAAATCGATGATGACGAAATAATGTTGTAAAGTTCAACATTGGGGTAAATATATTTGGGCTGCGACGGCTGATTAGGACTGGCCAAGCCCATTTATTGTGCACTCAACAAATCCTCACAGTTTATCGCGAGCAGACATCAGCAGATTTAAATTGCAAGCACAACCTAGGATATATATATATATATATATATATATATATATATATATATATTCTCAGAAGTAGCACGTACCGCCAGCACTCAATGTGCGTTATCGTATATATATATATATATATATATATATATATATACATACATATATATGCATAAATATATATATATACTACTACGACAACTACTACTACTACTAATAATAATAATAATAATAGATATATACATTTTTCTCAGAAGTAGCACACGTACCGCCCGCACTGAATGTGCGTTATTATTATTATTATATATATATATATATATATATATATATATATATATATATATATATATGATCTGTTTGAAGTTATTATGCAAATCACATAAACCTCAATAACTCGAATTTATCTGGAAGTTTTTTCCAAATTTTAAATGATTAATTTATACGTCAAAACAAAACTTGAGTTAAATTTTTAGGTAGTTTCAACATAGATTATTAAAGTCATTGCATTTATTATAAAATGCGACGTCTGGTGTTATTATGCGGACTAAAATAATAATAACTTAAGGCCCCTAAAATCTAATAAAAAATATTTCTTCTATTTTCCATAGTCTATAATTAATCATGGATAATGCAAAAGATTTATCAAATGCTGAAAAACAGAAAATAACGAAGTTATTGAGTGAGGAATGTCCATATTATAGATATCAAAGGAGCTTCGCCGAGGTCACTGTACTATGAAGCTGGTTTATGAAAATATAATTCAGTTTAGAACTAAAAGCTAAGGAAAAGTCTTTAAGAACTTGTTTCTTCGAAGGGAACGTAAACTAAGTCTAGTTATAGCAAAACGGCCACTTTTAACCAGTGCTCGGGTCTTTGAACAGGTTGGAATTGATTGAGTCAATAAGGACAAAAGGTATAAAATACTTCGCAAATTTGGATCAGACAAGAAATCTTCCTAGGCAAACTGTTCTCAGTAAGGCAAATATTTTAAAGCGTCAAAATTGGGCTAAGAAATACATAAAAATTAATTTTTGTAAAGTAATTTTTACAGATGAATCTCGAATGATACTCGATGTATCTAATCGATGGGCCAAGAGATGGATTTTATCTGTTGTAGATGTGCCAGTGGCTAAAACAAGACAGCAAGGGGGCGGTATTTGAATGATATGAGCTGGATTTTTTTACCAAACCATTATTGAACCATTCAAAATCGATGATGCGGTTAAACTGAACAGTACTATTGAGATTTCATAAACATACTTACTTTAAATGTTACAAGTCACAACCTCGCAGTTTCAAAGTGAAGTGCGTATTTATTCCTGACAAGGATCCTTTTAGTGTATCTGAGATCACGGGTGAATTTTTTGAGTGTAAAAGGTTTACAGGAGAGAAAATAATGGAATGGCCACAATCAAATCTCAATCTGAATCCAATCGAAAATCTATGGTTTATTGTGACGATTAAATTTTATGAAGGTGGCAAAAAATATAGAGATTTTCTAAGCATAACTTAGATCTGGCACAAGGCTGAAAGTGTGGAGCACTCAGTGAGGATCGAACTCATTACTCAGTAATAACTGATCATAGTGAGACAATCTTGCTAACCATTAGACCACGTCGAAGTGCGTAAACATGCAAAGAATATGATAGCAAATGGGAAGCAATTAAAACAATCATGTTGGAAATTGAATCTGCTAAAGTAAATATTTAACAAAATCAATGGCTAATAGAATGTTGGCTTCTATTGAGAAGTTCACTATATATTAAGCTGTAAATACTTCGAACCCTTATCAGATATGTTTGTTATTATTCCATTATAGACGTTGATCGATTGTTGATTTTATTATCCTATTATTTTAGTAAAAAGTCCATTTCTGGTTTTGCCTAATAACTTCAGTTTTTATAATAGATCCAATACCGTTTATAAAAAATGTTGAAAATACCTAAAAATTTAACTTCAACTTTATTTTTACATCTAAATTATTCGTTTAAAATTTGAAAAAAACAATTGTTTAATTTCCTTATTCCTCTCGTCGACGAACAAATAAACTTAAGCATTAAAAAAATCCACACATTAATACAATAAATTATTTGAAAAATAGAAAATTTTCGCTAACGTATTCTATTATATTCTAATATTATAATTACCTGCAGGTAAAAGAATGAAGCGAGGAGTTGTCAGTTTGATGATATTGGCTGGAAATGTCGAATAAAACATTTTTGAACCATTCAAAATCGATGAAATACTTAAAATGAACAGGGCCAACTATTGCGATTTCTTTGAATGATACGAGTCTCGACTTACAGTTTCAATGTGAAATGTGCCTTTATACACAACAATGCTCCTTCTCAGGTAGCTAAGGTTTTACAAGACAGGATATAATGGAATGGTCACCATCAAATCTCGAGACTAATCCAATAGAAAATCTATAGTCAATTGTGAAAATGTAATTTTTTTAAAAGTGGCAAACAATGTTATATCAAAGCAAACCTATGTGAAACAATGAAAACCAGCATGTTGGAAATTGAACCTGCGAGAGTAAAATATTTAACAAAATCAATGGCTAATAGAATGTTGGCTGTTATTGAGAAGAAAGTTCATTATATATTAAGATGTAAATATTCCAAACACTTATGATATATGTTTTTATTCTTCCTTTATAGATGTTGATGATTTTATCTTGTTATTGAAGTAAAAAGTTATTTTCTGGTTTAGGATAATAACTTCAGACTGCAGTCTTTATAATAAATAACTTTAATAAAATATGAAACTACCTAAAAATTTAACTCAAGCTTTACTTTTAAGTCTAAATAAATCGTTTAAAATTTGACAATAATTCTTAAAACTTGAGTTATTAGGGTTTATGTAATTTGCATATTAACTTCAGACAGAGTGTATATATTCCATTTCACTGTTCAGTTTGTTACTGCTCTAGACAATTGGATTCTTCAAAAAAAGGAATTGACAGCAGTAATATAGTTTCTCAATCCATAATTGATTTATGAAATTCTTACAGGTTGACTCACATTTAAGATCCTGTGCCAAAATATACTCCTCTTGGAAAATATAAGGAATCATGACATTATATCATCGTCGGTAACTTAATCACATTGAACATGATTACACTGTTTATTTGTTTCCTTAAGTCTCCCAAACTCAAAACAGTACGAATTATAGATAAACTCAACGTAAATACAATGTACTACCTAAAACATTAGATAATTTAACGACGAGAGACTCTATCTTCCACGTTTTTCTTCGAAGTCACTCTCTTGCGAATATTTTAAGTAATAAAAAATGTATTACTCAGAAAGGATAGCGGCAAAAGTCCGTATGAGTTTGAATTAAACAAGAGTTCCAATAAGGCAAGCTTCCATCATCCAACACAGGAACCAAAGACTTGTAATGATTCCCTAACAACGAAAATTCTCTTTTAATATTTTCATAAAAAATCATGAGAATTATATTTTTCAAATAATAGCTCTATTGTTCTAGGATATTTATTAATATATTAATTCTTCACTATACAATTTTAAGCATTTCATCTAAAACCATGACATTTGTATTCTTCGAACTATATATACATACATATATATATATATATATATATATATATATATATATATATATACCGGGTGCCCAATTGTTACATTAAGCTTTGAACAGTTGTATCTTAGAAATGATTAAAGATATATTACTGGAATTCTCCAAGGTTTTTATAACACTGTTGAAAGTTGAAATGAATGATCCCTCTTCCAGTTTTGACCCGATCCAGTTTTCCTCTCTTCTGTTCCCTCTTTTTTAAACTTATTCAACGTTCTCTTGATGGTTCTTGAATGGACTTTGAAGATGAAAGCCAAAGTATAAATGTTGATACCATTACTAAGGGCCTGAATGATCTTTTCCCTCTCACCAATGCTCACTTGGGAAGAGAGTGGGACTGACACAAAATGATTTTAACCTGTTCTCGTTCTATCTGAATAACTCAAAGTTTTTTTTCAGTGATTCTAACGACAAATGCTGCCAAGATGGCTAAACGTCTTGATTTTGTAGATATTAAACATTTTACGGGATGATCAATTATTCCATGTTTTTACAAGATTTGCACAATTTTCCTGCAACAACCGGTATACATACATACATACATATATACATATTATAAATTAATTGATTTAAAATATCGTTTTTTCCGCTACACAGTTCTAACCATGTTTCAAAAATTGAAGCTAAAAGCCACGAATTTAATTTTGCAATTAAATTAAAGACATTAGTTTTCATTTCATCCTCAAGCGAATTTTGGAGTAACTTTTAAAATTACTGGGTTTTGAAGACACAGCTAAAATCACGTTTCCATGGTTACAGATAAATCTACTTCAACTGGACAATTTTAATGCTCTGTAAATTTACATTGAGCACTATTTTGTAAAAATAAAAATACTTATAAGAACACCGGATTATATATCTTACTGTTCTTTCTTATATATATATATATATATATATATATATATATATATATATTCTCATCTGAGTCCATCCTTCAAGTCTACAAATCTATTGTCCTTGCATTAAATACTGTTGGCATATATGGCCTAGTGCCTCCGCTAGCATCTCGACTCCAGTCATTTTCTCATACGCGTAATGTGGCTTCCCTCTGTTTTTTTCTACAAATATTTCATGGCAAATGTTCTGTTGAGTTTTTATCCTTAGTGCCTTGACTGCATGAATTTTTGGCGTGAAAGCCACTAAAGTCGAGATGTCACGTCAGGATATATTACATTAAAGAGCCTTCTTTGAAATTTGTCAAGAATCACGAGATGAATAGGAGCACAAGACCAAATCTGGCAACAGTGTTCAATGCACGAACGATAGAAGATGCCGATTGACATTTCATTTAAATTTTTGACGATCATAGTTGTCAGGGAAGCAAGTAAAAGGAAGGGAGATCCACTGTGGGGAAAAGAAACTGATGGAGTAGAAGTAGCCGTAGCATTTAGCTGTTTCAACAGTAAAAAGACAGAACCTAGATGCCAACCTAGTAGCAGGCGGGGTACAGGGGAAAAAAGGCTTGTCAGAGCAATTTGCTATGAAAATATTTGTAGAAAAGGCAGAGGGAAGCCACATCAAGTCGAGATGCAATGTTAGGATCGATTACATTGCAGATCCTTCTTTTGATTTTGTCAAGAACTCCTAGATGAATAGAAAGAGCACAAGACCAGATTTGGCCGCAGCATTCAATGCACGGACGAATGGTAGATTTGTAAATGTTCAAGATGGATTCTGATGAGAAAAATAAAATTTCTGACACGACACAACGAATCGACTTTCATAGCAGTAGATATATTGATTCAATATAGTCACCCCGTTTCATATAATTGGGAAACGTGAGCCCAAGCCGGCACAAAGTGTTGCTCTCATGGAGTTTAGCATCTGCCATACTGATAGCAGACAGAAAAAAGTTGATTAAATGAAAGCAATTTTGTTGGGGGGGGGCGTTAAAATTTACAGGTCCATTCTTGCACCAGTTGGCCAATGATTGGAGATCCTTTTCGAAAGCAGTTACTAGGTTTGCTTTGTCGGATCTGTCAGTCTTGCTACCAAGTCAAGAGAAAATAGTTGACATCTGCATAAGTACCTAGTTGGGACCTGATGACACCGAGAAGGTCGTTAATGGGGGTCAGAAACAGCGTAGATCAAAGGATAGACCCTGAGGGTCACACTCATTAGTATTAAATGGGGGCCCATTCAGCATTCATTACACGAACGATTGTTACGAACGATTGTATTAAGCTAAATGTTCGTCTAGTGACACTGCAGCCCTTGAGTTTGCAAAGACAGTTATCGTAGCAAATCCAACAAGCTGGAAAGAAAGATATATATATATATTTTCTAATTAAATAATATCTTAGTTTTATAACATTTTTATTTTACAATTCAGAGCACATTTTTTGTAAGACAGTGTCTGATTTTGCAAAAAAAAATGATTTAAATTCTCCAAGGAGTTCTTTTAATTGATATAGTCATTAAAAATTATCTTGTTGAATTTCTCAAGTTTTCATAATTCATAAAAAACAATTTTGCAAGCTTTTCTAAATGAAAAATATTTGCCAAAATAATTTCATTCACTTGTGAATAAATTCTGAAAGTTTCATTAAAATCTGACAATTATTTCATTTTTGCAAGAAT
Organism: Acanthosepion pharaonis; assembly: GCA_903632075.3. Classification (NCBI taxonomy): domain Eukaryota; kingdom Metazoa; phylum Mollusca; class Cephalopoda; order Sepiida; family Sepiidae; genus Acanthosepion; species Acanthosepion pharaonis. The sequence continues at coordinate 532,721 of CAHIKZ030000133.1, forward strand.
TTCTAACTCAATGTGTTTTTCACCACAAAAAGATGGTAAATTTCCTATACTAATTTACGGTCACCCACCTACGCAAGAAAAACATTTAACCAAAATTTTGAAGGTTATATATATATATATATATATATATATATATATATATGTGTGTGTGTGTGTGTGTGTGTGTCTGTGTCTGTGTCTGTGTGTGTGCGTGTGTGTGAAAATATATAGAAAATAGGAAAGAACTTATTAGGTAAATAATCCAAAGTTCTTTAGTATTTTTGTTATTATTTATATAAATAGTTAATCGCGTTTGGAAAAACGTTAGGCATTTTGGCTTGTAATTGAACAAATCAATGCCCAAGGGAAAATAAGGGATAAAAATGAAAGAACTAAGACCATGAAATTGAGGCGAAAACAATCGTCCAGAATCCAAGCTCAGAGTCCAAAGAGAAAAAAAACTCCAAAATGAGTAAAGCAAAAGTAACTACGTAAAGTGCTCAATACGCTAAGTAGAGCAAACCTGAATATGAACCTAAAGAGCCAGGTAAACCTACATAGGTTTCACCTATACGGATCGTCAGGGTCAACCCTGACGATCCGTATAAGTGAAACCTAGGTAGGTTTACCTGGCTCTTTAGGTTCATATATATATATATATATATATATATATATTGACAAGAAGATTCACACAGAGAAATCAGAGATCGGATTTTTACTAATAAAACCGTCTATACAAGCAGTTACATCAGCCACAAGGACAACAGTCAGTGAGTCTTACCCGTTTCTCTGTTTATTTCTCACATCGCTGATGAAGGATACAGGCGTGTAAGATAACCTGGTGTGGCCCAAATCTCTCCAGGCCGATTTGAATTCAAAGTTTTGATTCTCCTGGACTGGTTGCCAACTAAGGCTTTCGGGTCAATCTCTGCTCTGCTATTAACCCATAGTTGAGACTGGAAAGAGATGAAATCTCCCAAGAGCTTTTTTCGTTTAAGTGAATATAATGACAGGAATTTCTTAATACAAGCCGTTATTAAACCAAATCCCATATCGCTTACGAAACTTAGTAAATGAATTATTTTCGAATTAGAATTATGATTAATCTTTTCCTATTTTCAGATTTATGAATTATTATATGTGGTAATTCTGAATAAAACCCAAATATATTTTTATAATGGTGTTATTTCATAAAATTAGTATAACATTCAAGTATGGCTTCTTGCAAAAACAATGTCCTATAATTCTAACTTGTTAATATTATAATGATCTTATAATCTCGTTGCTCTGGTTAATAATATTCAAAGGAAAACACTGAAACAAAAGATTAGTGAAGAAAGAACTAAATCACATGGACTAATAATACAATAATAGTGAATACCGTAGTTAGTGTGGCAATCTATACGACACAACTTTGCGACAGTTTGTGACTACTTTGTGACAGTTTGCGACAATTGTTCCGATGTGGGAACATTCTTCTCGTAGTGAATGAACGAGTCCATGTTCAACCATTAGTATATCAAAGGTCGGTCGACTTTCTACATATAATTAACCCTCCACGAGTCCTGATATGTCTAGTTATGTCTGACACAAAACACCGAAATGCAAAAACCTTTCTTCTTCTTTACAAGAGTCAAATTAGAACAAAGACGGAGAATTACTATCATATCTCGACTGGAGCTAAGCAATCTTCCCTTTCCCGGTTTGGCAGAATTCAAAATCCTTTATGTAGTCTTGTGGCGGATCCCTATCCTACACCCTGTAGATTATGAGCAGTCGACATGCGGTCTCTGACTGTTTACGACTTCTGCTGAACTCTATGCTTCGGCAAAGCTTCGTCCGGGGAGGTAGACAGATCCCGAACCCGCTTATGTGAGTTCTAAGGGAATACTTTTGGCCGAGCCTACGGGCTCGGAGAAACCCACGTTAAACTCGGTTTTGTGCCGCATCCCTTCCTCGTGGGGAGGGGTACTGTTAAATATACACCCTGTAGATTATTTCGCACAGTCGTAACATGACATACCAGTCGTTACTCTATAGATATTTCCATGGCAAATGTTCAAACGAGATCCATTCTTTATTTACATTTCACATTTACTGCTAGGTCATAACATGTTACTTCATCAGAGTCAAATGACCCTAATTTTCTCCTCATTGCAAATCTAAAGAAAAAGTCCCATTCAGGTTTTTTCAAGAACCACTACTTTGTGGATCAGACTCTTGAACACAACAATCTTCATGTCTTCAAGTCAAAGGTCAAGCGTTATCTATCCGATCTTATCCTCATAGTCTCCACTTTCTTCCCCTACTCTTTCATTCATATCATACTTCATTCATCGGAACCATTTTAAAAGTAACTCTCTACTTTGAGTAACTCTCGAGACTTGTAGTTGGTGAAGTTTAATATTAAAAATAATCTTTAGCCCTCATAATAGAATTCAATGTCTTGTACATCGTTGCAGTGTTACTTTGACATAAACTTCACTTTATACAAATTCTTTTTCTTTTTTAGTCGCAATAAATCATGAATTCATATCATTATTTTGTTTTAGTTTTGTTAAGTAAATTCAACAATTGGTAAAAAATATATTGAGTAATGACCCAAATAGACAGTCCTCTTTCAAGGGCAGATAACTCAGTGTTGGTGATGGGTACAGATGAATGAAGATTTAGGACAGGAAATAATTTATGATAAATAGATATTCCGGCTGTTACAGATGTTATATGAACCAGCTTGAATTATATGGAGGGCTTTTTCATACAATCAATTTTTTTTTCTTTGACAACATGTCTCTTAGAATTTTGAGATGAAATTCTATAAGTTAAAATGATGGTTTGTGATGTAAGCAGTTATTGATTGAATGCATATTGTTGGGTTTATTTGAGGACTTGAGAAACCTGAATTAAGTGATGCTTGGTATAGGAAGTTTGCAGCTAATCACAAATTGTTATTTGAATTTGTATCTAAGTCTGATTTTTTAATTGTTTTAGTATATGAAATAGAGAGGCCATCTTGGTATATATATATATATATATATATATATATATATATATATATATATATATATATATATATATATATATATTTTATTTTACATCAAAGCATTTTTTAACAAAATATTGAACAGAACTGAAAGTTGATATTTCTTTCTAATAAATGGTTTAAAAAATAGGTGTTGTATTCAATGTCTATGTTTCTCATGCATACAGCTATTTGCTTGTATCGTGATTACAGACATACATTGAAATACATACCCAATTGTTCTGATTTCAAGTGACAAATTTCAGTGAATCCATGATTATTATTTTTTCTGTAAAGTTTACCATAAGGCAACAAATAGATATTAGACTGACCCATATTTGTCAATCAGCCCTGTGTTTGTGTGAAAAAGATAGTGTAAGTCTGTGCCTAAATTTGCATGTACATATCCAGGTGGATCAATAAGTCAATTGCTAAATCTTGATATGAAATATTCAGTGTAAAGTTATGTGATTAATATTTGCCACTGAATAATTGCATTGACAAAGGAGATTGTTAAAAAATAAATTTTGTTTAAAATAAATGCCTTTTATCAATAGGCTATAGACTTATTGATTTACATACATATGCATATCTTAAATATCTGTAGGATCATAAGTTTCCTGGTTGACTCATAGAAATAAAATGTTAAGGTTTTTTTTTAATCTTACTCATTTTAAATATTCCATTTTATTATTGAGATAAAGATCTGGTTATTATTTTTGTCATAGTCTTTGAAAATTTTGTTCAAAATAAATATTTGAATACGGAGAAGTTGTCTATGAGTTTATAAAATAAAAAAAATAGAATAAAATATTATTTACAATTGTTTTCCATTCTGAAATTTGTTAAGTAAATTCATTTAGAGAATGAAATAATATTTTTTTTCTCTCTCCTCCTCGGTGCAGTTGTATGAAAAGGAGAAGAGTTAAGTTGATGTAAGCAAATCAGTCATAAATCCAAGATTTATTTCTGCTATCATATATCTAACTTGTTATAGTCATGCTGATCCAAAAATGAATGGTTGATAGTTTTATTATTTTCATTTATTTTAATTAAACTCCTTAGAAATATTTCTCAAGACGAGTGTTTAAATTTATTTATGCTCGAAATAGACTTGTCAAAGATCTACACTTTTTTGTTTTTGCAAAGAAAATACAATATAATAATTTTTTTTTCAGAAATATTTTAAAAATCTTACTATTCAAGGGAGGTAACTATCAAGTTATTTTGGCCTTGTTTTAAAGTTTGTTACTTTGGCTGAGTGAATTTGTAGACAATTTCTTTTTTTGGGGGGGGGGGGGTTGTAGTCATTTTTATTCTTTATAAAACTACCTTTTAATTCGTTTTTTTAATACTTATTTTTTCGTCTTCAGTTTTTAAAAACTTGACTGTTTTATTATTCAAAGTATAATAATTTATTTTTTAAATATTCTGTTCCTTTTAAACTTATTTTTTTAATACCATAAAATAAATATACATGCAAATTTTGAACACATTCCATTGTTAGGTGAGATAAAACTGCCAAAAAGTATAAAAAGAGTAATCTAATATCCTTAGCTTCTCCCAACTGCAAAAAATTAGTAAAATTTCTTAATTTGTACCCCCGATTATCTTACAATTACATAAGCCAAGGGTCAATAATTAGTTATCCTCCTTATCCTCGTAATCCCCACTGCCTCCTACCTCCTCTTTCACTCATGTCACACCCCTACTTTATAATAACAGTTTTAACTATATATCTCTATCTCGAGCGACTCTCTAGGCTTTTATTAGGTGAATTTAATTAGTATTTTTAAAAAGAACTCACTACATGTGTAATGCCATCCCAGGTATGACGATAAACTACATCCCGCATTAAGCCCACTATGTTAGTCGGTTTTGAGGAGCGTGCAACCACATCTTAATTGCTGGTTGTTTTCAGGACCACATTGACTCGAGGTGGTTGCACCTGCTAGGGTTCCAGCTATGAGCAAATAGTTAACCCCCGAATTCGGGTCAAAGTACTCTGAAAGTATAAATATAAATTTTTATAGTAAAAAATACCAGCATTACATTTTCATAGTATAAATTTAGCATCAATCGATTTTTTGTAAAAAGAAAAATATACCAGCAATGCCTTTTTGTAAAAAAAAAAGAAATTCCTAATACTCCCAAGAAAATTAAATTTCGGCATTAAATGACCCATAAGGATGTTGATATGCCGCTAATCAAACAAGCAAACAAACATGTATGAAAGCGCTAGACACCTTGCTTTCTAAGCTTAGCTTAATCTGGCTTTAAGATTCCAATGAATAAATAAACTCCCAATATGAGCCACGACACACGTGACGATTTTGTTAAGCATTGCTCAACATCGGTGGGGGGGGGTAGATCTACTCTTCATAGGTTTAACCTTGCACAAAACATACAGCGAGTTTGCTAGCTACATATACACAAGTGTATTTTTATATTTACCGAAAGTTTCTTCATCAGACAGAAGGCATCTCTTGTGGTTTCAATTCCCAAATCAGGTTTACTTTCATCCTTTCGCTATAAATTGTTTTATATCAATTTGTTCCTGAAATATTTCTCTTGAAGTGGGTAGAGTTTCCCATTCATGTTTCCATCATATTTCGATTTCATTGAACATCGGAAAATCTCTGGGAATCTTCTGGGAATCAATAAACGAAATTTTGATTAATTATTTTCAGGTTCTTTGATTTTATCTCATTAGAAATGAAGAAACGGTTTTTACGAGGATATCAAACAAACACATTTCATGAACATTTGACAAACGTTCTCCTTTTTCTATTTTATTAACATCCGTATCGTCTGCCCCTGAAATGAATAATTTGTACCAAAGTATAAAGATTTGCAGCTTCCCGTCTACACATTGGACATTTCAAAGAAATTAATTTAAACTAAATTGTTTTTCTTAATTACAGATTCATTTATGAGAGTGTCATCCCAGTGAATATCAGTTATTTATTAAATTCTACTTAACTTTGTAATATAGATCAGATTTTCGAAAGAGTGTCTGTTACTAGCACTGGTTTTAAATGCACAACTACCTCGACTACGAAACCAACAAAATTTCCGGGTGTAACAGCAAAAGTGTCAAATTGTTAGATTAAAATTTAAAGCGTTTTATATTAGAAAAGATTAAATATATCTTACTGGAATTCTCCGAGGTTTTTATAATAGAGTTGGACTTTACATTGAATAATAAGAATGTATAATTACTCTCCAAGGTTAAAGGAAGAATTAGAATGAAATAGATCATAAACAAAAATTATATTATTAATTAGTTAAGGTCGAAATAAAGTTCAAATATATATATATATATAGATAGATACACCTAGTGAGCCAGACAAACCTAGCTAGGTTTCACCTAAACGGATCGTCAGGGAAAGTTTCCCTGACGATCCGTTTAGGTGAAACCTAGGTAGGTTTGTCTGGCTCACTAGGTGTATCTAGGTCTGCTCTACGGTTGTATTGAGCTCTTTTGTTAGCTAGTTGTACCTCGTATCGGGGTTTTTTCTTTGGGCTTCAGACCTGCATCTGTGCGATTTTTTTGTCGGAAGAAGTTCATGTTTGTAGCTCTTTCTTTTTTTAAAACCTTTTTTTCCCTCGAGATTGATTTGATTAGCAAATAAAAAATTCGAGGGTTTTTCGAAACGAGTCTAGTTATCTATATTTATATATATATATATATATATATATATATATATATATATATATTCATGCACGTTTCATTAAATAATATAGACAAGTGCTGTCTATTTATTTTATGCTGCCTAAATACACACAATACATATATATATATATATATATATATATTGTTCGGGACCATTTTCCAATTTATTCAAGATTATCTTTGACCTCTCTCAGATTCTTTCTGTCCTAATGTAACAAATTTGGTCAGAAGTTTCACGTAAGATTTCATTTTCAAGACTTTTTCACTGCTCTTTGGACTGTCATAGGTAAAACTCTTCAATTACGTGCCAAACAGATAATGGGTTTAGTTGGATCTTTTCTAATTGATATCTTTAGCTCTAAATTAAAATGGTGATCCCACTTCCTGTTGTGATCTCCTGATCCTGATCCAATTTTCCTCTCTACTGTTCTCTCTTTTTTAAACTTATTCACCCTTCTCTTGATGGTTGTTGAATGGACTTTGAAGATGGAAGCCAGTGTATGAATGTTGGTAACCATTACTGAAGTAATGAAAATGAAGTCGGTCTGACAGAAAACGATTTTAACCTGTTCTCTTTCTAATAATCTTTCAGTAGGTTTCAGTGATTCTTCCGAAAAATATTGATAAACCATTGATATCTTTGCTCTTGTATATAAACACTTGTAACAAAATAAATCCTTATATTTGCCTTGATAATGTCCCTGAGAAGAGGAAACGCGTCGGCTAAGAACAGTTTTTCCTCTTGTCTTTTTATTCATATATATTAGGATATTACATCGAAAACATGTCAAAATTGCAACACAATTGGAGTCGTGTTTCGATGCGTATCAAATGCTTCGCATCAGATCAAAAATCGCCTTGAACTCATGCCTTGGATTGGTACCACAGATGTCGTTTAATTGATTTAGAAGTATTAGTAACAAAAGCAGCTGCACTTTTATTCAGTTTGATATTGTTATTTCTAACATTCCATTTCTAAGGATCTCTTTACCCTGGCTTTGGAATTTGCCAATGACTATTCTAACATCCCTTGTGAAGAGATAAATATTATAATGAACTGTAGGAGATCAGTTCTCATCCACTATAAAGAACAGTGGGTTAAGAACTTTAACGATTACTTTGACGAGATGCATTTGATACGCATCGAAACACGACTGCAATTGTATAGCGATTTTGACATGTTTTCGATGTAAGATCCTAAAATACATAATATTACTCTACTTTTTACTGAGCTCTCTTTTAAATTAAATGTTACGAACGTTGGAATTGTAGTCTATTCGTTCTCATCTTACACACACACATGCTCCTGAAAAATTACTTTCAGTTGAGCTCTCTGGGGAGGAGGTGTGGGTTGGCAAACATTGACTATTATAGCTATATAGCGAGACTCTTCGCAAAAGCGAATTGAGTCACAGAATTGAATCCACCTTCATCCCTACCGTGCGCCAACGGCTTAATGGTTAGAATCTCCGACTGACACCAATTCAGTTAGGTTTCTATCCTAGTTAAAGGCAACCGGATGTCTAGCCACACTGATGAGCTGTGAAACATATATATATATATATATATATATATATATATATATATATATATATATATATATATATATATAACTCTTCCATCGGTTTCGATGTATAAGTATCTAACAACTTAACCAAATGATTCATTATGGATTCTGTGCGATGATCTTAAGTAGCAGTTAACACCCGCAAGTGACTTGCAAAGGAGTCCGCAGTATGTAGCAAGAGTGGGGATTGTGGAATGATGTCACTGTCAGATTGGCTGACCTCTTAGATCTTGCTCTCGCTTCAAGAAGAAGATTCTGACTAGTAGATTAAAAACGACGAGTCTACTAAAGCATATTGATTTATTGATTTTATATTGTCTTTGTATCTAAGCCATAGGCGTACCACATTCCTGTAACCCTGATCTAACTGGCTGTACATTATGATCTTGGGTATTCTGTCAGCAGACATTCTCAAGTCATGACTGTATTCCTCCAATATTACACCTGTTAAACAGGTCTACATTGGATGTCTTGTATTGAAGGATAACTTCACAGATGGCACGCAGACAGCTCTTATGGAAAACATCCAGCTGGCATATTTATGGGTTTGAGTGCTAAATAATGTATAATAAGATAAATACAATTAGGGAATGTTTAATCCTGAATTTTTGTATGTCTATATTTAATGTTTGTATGTTAGTTTTTATGTAAGTATTATCGTCATTTAAAAGGGATTCTAATTGTAGTCTTTGGTATCCATTATGGCTATTCCGCCTTCTTCATCAGATGGGATTATGATTATATTTTTATTCTTGGATAAATACCAGGAATATAGTTTCATCGCTGCTTGTAAGGGTTGTTGCTATGATTTTCTGTGAGGACGAATCTATGGTTTTTTGGTCAATGTTGTAAAAGTGACATCTTTTTTTTTTAATCCAATGGCACATATTGAACCAAAGATTAAAGCCTCCGATTCAATGATACAAAGTTTGATGTTAGAAATGTTGTAAACAAGATTCCGGCTATCGATCTTTTTCCATCGATTCTCGGTGCATAAGTTGAGAAGCTTTTGTTTTAATCGATTTATTTATAAGTTGTTTACGTTTAATATCGTTTGACGCAAGCTTTTGCCTCTGAAGTTAGAATTGATGTTTTCATCGCGTTGTATTTTGCCAAATGAAGCATGTTGCATTGCAGCTCTGAACAGACACCAGTTTCGTTGACAGAGTGCAGTTTCTCAAACGCTTGTGGCTTAAAAATTACCCTTCGGTCAGGTCATTACCCACGACTAGCATTAAATCGGATTTTATTCTTGGGTTTTAACCTATTGCTATACGCGAGCGAAGTAAAGATTAGACGTAGGTGAGGAAGGAGGTACGCAATCCAGCGGCTGTCTACCATCTCTGTTCTACGAGGCTCGTCACTTCTGTGTGCCTTTTAGCGGGATGATCAGTTTTATAGATAACAATTTTCTTGAAATCTTCGTCTAAAATGTAATTTATCTTCCTTGCGTGACTTTCTATCTGTCTGAGCCTCTTGCTCTGTACCTTGATGTTGATTTCACTTACTGATAAACATTGATCGAATGTAAATGTTTCGTATCCATTTTTGTGACAAGTCCCGCTGTTTTCAATCTAACAAGACCTCAGCTGATTTATAGATGCAGCTTAGTCATTAGTGAACTCTTGGTGGTGTTTGAGTTCTTCTGTACATATAAGGAGCTAGTCGTGGATGTATTTAGGGAAAATATCCGTTGTGATCTTTAGTACTTTATAAGTGCTTTTGTGAATAACTTTTATCCTATATATAGACTCCAGACTCGGTGAATTACTATAATGATTTGCCTAAATCCTCAAAATTCTATTATCTTTTTTGACCCAGCTAATGCTCTGCGCTGGAAGGATCCGGGGAAAAGGAAAGACGTGACTTTTGGGGGCACAATCCGTTGGGTTATGAATACTTGGATGAGTATCACCACGGAATTTAAGAGTAGCGGCGCTATATAGAGTCTATTCAGTTTCTTCTTCGTCACTGAGGCCCGTTGGTATGAGGCTTGCGTTGTATCGAAAACGTAGGGGTTCGAATCTCGGTGGTGGATGCGCACTGCTGATGAGTCCCAAAATAGGACGAAACGGCCCTCCAGTGTTTTCTGCATTCTGTTGAGGGTTCTTTTAAACTCGGTGAATAACTATAATGATTTGCCTAAATCCATATATATATATATATATATATATATATATATATATATATATATATATATTGGGGATTACATATATACATACATACATATATATATATATATATATATATATATATTGGGGATTACATACATACATACATACATATATATATATATATATATATATATATATATATATATATATATATATATTGGGGATTACATACATACATACATAATAAATCAAACAAAAGGAGGTAAGGTGGAGTGAGGGATACCGGCTCGGATTCAGGAATCGTATCCCTCACATTCACTTACGTGCTAATAACCTTGGGATGGGTGAAGCTAATTCCGTTTCTGAACTGGATTAAACAACTTTCATGCATAGTTGTGTACCCAATACAAGGCTGGCGTGCCACTCAAGGTAGACGGTTACTGAATCAGGTTGTCGTAAGTGAGTAATAGAAGGATTTTATTTCAAAATGACGATTACATTTTTATAATATTTAAATAAATTTAACTTACATTTGTTTTTCTCGCTTTTCTGGTAAAATTTATTACGTCCCCAACATCCAAATATTTAAATAAATTTAACTTACATTTGTTTTTATATCTTTTTCTTTAAAACTTATTTACTTTCCGATAAACCTTCTGATTAAAGAACATCAAAATATAATAATAAAAACAACAAAAAATAGAAGAAATTGGTCGAAGTATAAAAACATATCTAACGTAGTTGCTTATTATTCTTTTAAGAAGCCTCACTAACCTAGTTCACCAAACTGAGAAATCATAACTCTTAACTTACAATTTATAAAGGCATGTAATAGCCAGCGGCTTAAATTGTGCAATTGATTTCAAGTTACTACAATTTAGAAGATGAATTGAGAAAATTTGTTAAAGTTTCGATTTTTTCTTTGCATGCATCCAAAATTACTGACGCCTTTCAAAATGACATTTAAACAAAAACGTTAATTAAAACCTTATCCTGTAGAAATTACATTTTCGAATTGATTAATTTTCGAAAAGATTTCTAAATCCTTAAAGACATTATCTTATTTTGTTATTTATTTTCATTATTTTTTTTTGTCTGTCAATTCTCGTAAAATAATTAAATATTGAATCTCAGTCGGACGCGGCGATATTATTTGAAAATGTCTACTCTTTATCCTTAAAAAAAGGACAAAGAGTAAAATCAAAATGACATTTTGATGTCGTTTAAAGTAATTTCCTTTGAAATAATCTTTGATCAATGTCGTCTGCGGAATTAAAAGGCAGCGTTTAAAAATGGCGAATACTTTTGAATGTACAAAATTGATAGGTAAGGAGAGAACAAAAGTAACTTTGCAGAAGTGACTGTGAGAAGAAAATCGGATCGTCTGAAAACCGCCATCTGATTTGAATGATAACTGACTGGAAGGAAACAGCTTTTCAAAAATCAGTTCCTATAAATTTGCAAAAAGTAAAAAGAAAAATTTATAAAACATGTCGCCAAGAAAAAGGGAAAAGTTAAGCGACGCGAATAAGTTTAAGAATAATGTCGAAAATAGCAAACATGGAAGAAATTTAAGTAATGAGTTATTAATTATTCATTTATTTAGTTAAGGAAGAAAAAAATCTGTCCTGGGCATGACGATAAAATATATCCGCGTCCTGGGTAAGACGATAAACTACATCCGACAGCAATGTCTCTGATCAGGAGGTTTTGAGGGGCGTGGATTCACCTCTTAATTGCTGATGTTCCCAGGTTCACTCTGACACGGGGTGGTAGCACCTGTTAGGGTCCCAGATATGAGTAAATAGTTAACCCCCAAACTTGGGTTAAAACACTATGAAAGGGTAAAAATGGGTTTAAATACAGAAATACTTTGTAAAAAATATTACTAACAATAAATGTTTGAAGAAAAAAATTGATTACCAGCAATGTATTTTAAAAATACCAGCAATAGATTTTTGAAAAAAATATTACCAGCTATAAAAATCTTGTCGGCATTAAATAACCCATTGAGGTTGATATGCCACAAAACAAAACAAAACAAAAAAGAAAGAAAAAAAGAAAGAAAGTATGAAAAAGAAAGAAAGAGAGAGAAAGAAAAAGAATGAAGAAAGAAAGAAAGAAAGAAAAAGAAAGAAAGAAGAAAGAGAGATAGAAGAAAGAAAGAAAAAGAAAGAAAAAAGAAAGAAAGAAAGAAAGAAAAAGAAAGAAAAAGAGAGAAAGAAGAAGAATGAAGAAAGAAAGAAAAAGAATGAAGAAAGAAAGAAAAAGAAAGAGAGATAGAAGAAAGAAAAAAGAAAGAAAGAAAGAAAGAAAAAGAAAGAAAGAAGAAAGAAAGAAAAAGAAAGAAAGAAAGAAAGAAAAAGAAAGAAAGAGAGAAAGAAAAAGAATGAAGAAAGAAAGAAAAAGAATGAGGAAAGAAAGAAAGAAAGAAAAAGAAAGAGAGAGAGAAGATAGAAGAAAAGAAAGAAAAAAGAAAAAAGAAGAAAAAAAGAAAAGAAAGAAAAGAAAAAAAAAGAAAAGAAAGAAAGAAAAGAATGAAGAAAGAAAAAAAGAAAGAAAAAAAAGAAAGAAAAAAGAAAGAAAAGAAAGAAAGAAAGAAAGAAAGAAAGAAAGAAAAAGAAAGAAAGAAAAAGAAAGAAAGAAAAAAGAAAGAATAATTAATAGAAAATGCAGTACAGAACCAGGTTTAATGAGTAAACATGCGAGAAGAAAACTAAGGAGGATAGATGTGGAATAATTTTTTTTTAAGCAATTACGTGACTCTCCCCAAGTTTACTAAAGCCAGATTCATAACCGTGACTTTACTGAGCTACATTTTTAACCTCAGGTCAAGTGGTCTTATACAGCAAAATCACCAGACGATTTCATATCGTGGAAAATTTATTTTTTCTTCGTTATTCAAACACGTCAATTGCTCATTGTAATGTTGTATGCTGGTTTTCTGTTACACAAAACAAGAGGCGAAGTGGACATTGCGAGCTCAGTGAAAGGTGCCTCAACACTGGTTGTGTGTTCTCTTGAATAGGCAACTGCTGCTGGTGATATCACTGTTACTACTACTACTACCTCGGCTGTTAATATCTCTTTGTGTATGGTTACATTTTTGCTTTTTGGTTTATTAGATTGTTTTTTTTTTTTTTTTTTTGTTTTTTTTTGGCAGGAAGCACACCTATACTATAATATTTACATAATTTCCCCGTCTGTATTCAAATATTTCAGTCCTGTTTAGAAATACTAGACCGAACTTCTTGATATTCTGCTTTTTATACTTTTATGTTCTTTATCGTTCAAAGTGTGCTTTGCTTGTGTGTTCGCTGGAAGTACGTAATTACTGCTGGTGGTGGTATCGCTATTACTACTACTTTGGATGTTGAAGTATCCTTTTCGTGTGTGTTTCATTCATTGTCTTTTTTTAAAAAAAATTCTCCTTTTTTTATTTATTACAACGTTTCGACCGTTCAGTATCTGTCTATTTTTCTGAGATGATGTATTATGTACACTATTTACATTATTCGGAATATTGTCCTCATCTTTGTCGCCATATTTATTACAACGTTTCGGACCTTCAGTATCTGTCTATATTTCTGAGATGAGGTATTATGTACATTATTTACATTATTCGGATTATTGTCCTCATCTTTGTCGCCATATTTATTACAACGTTTCGGTCCTTCAGTATCTGTCTATATTTCTGAGATGAGGTATTATGTACACTATTTACATTATTCGGATTATTGTCCTCATCTTTGTCGCCATATTTATTACAACGTTTCGGTCCTTCAGTATCTGTCTATATTTCTGAGATGAGGTATTATTATTTACATTATTCGGATTATTTACATTTTTCGCCATATTTATTACAATTGTCCCTCATCTTTGTCGAGATGATTTATTACAACGTTTCGGACTATTTCATCTTATCGCCATATGTATTACAATATTTCAGTATCTGTGAGATGAGATGATTATGTGTACACTATTTACATTATTCGGATTATTGTCCTCATCTTTGTCGCCATATTTATTACAACGTTTCGGACCTTCAGTATCTGTCTATATTTCTGAGATGAGGTATTATGTACACTATTTACATTATTCGGACTATTGTCCTCATCTTTTTCGCCATATTTATTACAACTTTTCGGCCGTTTTACGCTCCGACCTTCTTCAGGTGGTTGGAATATAGAACTTAACCCGTTATTTCGCTCACTGGGGTAGACTGTTCTAGTTCCACGTGCCATGTTTAATGGATATCAGTTATCTCCTTTTAATTTCCCTCTAAAAGTTCTCCACTGCCTTAACCGGGTATTGAACTCACACTCAAGGACACATGGCACAGTAGATAAAACGTTGGTTATATCCAGTGACAGGACCCAAAGAGGGTCCATAATAGCTCATCTCAGAAATATAGACAAATACTGAAAGGCCGAAACGTTGTAATAAATATGGCGACAATGATGAGGATAATACTCTGAATAATGTAAATAGTGTACTTAATACCTCATCTCAGAAATGCCACAGAATTTATAAAGAACACAATTTAGAAATAAAAACAGATAAGATTATAGTTTTCAGATTATTTAAGTTTGACTCAATTATTTGGGAACAAAGAAAAGAGTTCTGAGGTGCTACGTAACATCTGTCCTCCTTTACGGTAGCGAATGTTGGATGGTCTCCTCAAATTAAAGAAGAAACTCGTGGCACCGGAAGTATGGTTCTACAGAAGGATGCTGAGGATACCATGGACCGGGCGTGTGAGCAACGATGAGTTTTTGGAGAGAATGCAAACAAGGAGAAAGCTCATACTTAACATCAGGAAGAGGCAGATGAAATCTTCTGGGACACGTAATGAGAAAAGAGGGCCAGGAAAATCTGATACTCACAGGTCGAATAGAGAAAAAGTGAGACAAGGGAAAGCAACGCATAGCATACCTAGCGGGCTTAATCGAGTGGATGACAGATCGTTGTTTAGGGGAGGTGACAGAGGGACAAATCGTATTGAGAGCTACAAGGGATAGATAGGAGAAAGTGGAGAGCCATGATCGCCTACGTGTTGAAGAGACACGGCACATAAAGAAGAAGTAAGAATCGAACCCATAAGAATTTTCGGTTGTATGATGTTTGGTTTTAAGAGAGAAAAAGAAAGCAAATATGAAACGGCGAGGAAGAAGAAAGACGTTTTAGAAAAAGCTTTTGTGATTATTGGAAACTGAAAACTTATAAACTTTCCTTAAAATCTTCTATACAAATAAGATTTGTAAAAGATCTATCTTCTTTTCTTTTTACTTTTCATGACGAAAAGTATAAAGTGTGACGACAAACTTTCTTAAAACTTTCTCCTTGTTTCTCATTATATCGATCTGATATCGAATCTAGAAACACTTATAAAGAAAACAGTTGTTTTGAAATCAATTTCCTTTCCATATATCGTCAAATATATTGTAAAAAGGATTGATATATTCCTATAGCATACTTTCAGTTTGGGTAACTTAAATTCCAAATATGCTATATACGTACTGAATATTTTAAAAGTATACGAATGTACTGATTGTGAGAGAGGTTGCGTTGTCTTAAGTAGTGACGGTATGTCGACTTTAAAAAAAAATCATTATTCGAAATAGTTTTTATTTCCGGCATCTAAACACCAAATTCATGTGCTAGAGACCATCACGGAATAATCTCGGCCAATATGAACCGTTGTCATTGATTTATAGATTGTCTGCAACTTCTGGTAATACATTCTACTGTTGACCTCTGATATCTGGGAAAATTACATCAATACATATATATATATATATATATATATATATATATATATATATGGGGGGGAGAGCGACGGAGAGGAAGAGAGAGAGAGAGAGAGAATGAATGGCGACAGAGATTCTAATCTCAACTGCATATACAAACCAAAGAAGAATTTTTAAATTTTCGATGTCCAAGTCCGTCTTCTTTCTTTTCTATGGTAATTTTTCGAATGTTTGAAAGATGGACATGCTGATATCTATATATTTATATTTGAAGTAAATTTTAGAATTGATTTCAAGACTTAATTATTAATCATCAAGAATAATAACAACAAATGATGGTGATCATCATCAACATTATCATGATAATTCCCCTCTGTTAATATAATGCTGATACAACAAAAAAATCATTGTAAAATCTAAAAAGTACATTCACATTTTAAAAAATGGTATCGTTATTTTAATTTTCCGACACTAACTTTATTGAACAACATATATACACTTTTGTTCCACTGTCTTCCATCTTGCAGATAATTTTGCAATTGCTTTTTTTTCAGCAAAAAGCTGTGCTGGGTGTCTTTTGCAATCTTCCATAGAATTACACTATTTTCATTAAGAGATTTCCATATCATCTACATATATAAATAAACGGCAAATTCTGTCTGTCCACCTGTGTGTCTGAAACCTCTCTAACTCGAGCCACAGTTGATCTACACAGACATATTATACCTTTTTGGAATCAGGATGATCCCGGGATTAAAAATCCGCCCTTCATCTGGTTCTTGAACATCCAGCATTGGCATTTGTGACCGGATGAAGATTTTAATATTTTTAATTTATATTGAGTTTTAAGTAATTTGGGGGGTGGGTTAATTCAGTTTGAAATAAGTCGAAAACATTGTGAATTGAGGAAATCAATTTTATTTCTTCAAAATGACAAAGAATCAGACTTAAAGTGAGAGATTTAGTGATGTAAAATTTTGAAGTTCTGTGATTTGAAGAACTCAACTCGAAGTTCCACCGAGTTTGTGATTTGAAGAACTCAATTTTCGGCTTGAATTGGAATTTCGGTTCAAATCGGTCTTTCGTTTCAAATCGATCTTTTGGTCGGAATTGGACTTCAAGCCCGAATCAGAGTTAACAGCGACATTTTGAAGTTTCATAGAGTGGATTGA